>JAQBSW010001965.1:0-116126 GCA_029291075.1 Eudiplozoon nipponicum | reverse complement strand
ATCAGATTGAAGCTGTACAAAGAAAAGTTGTGAAACAAATTATTCCAATCTCCTGCACTAAATACTTCACTAGATTACAGTTTGTATCACTGCATCCTTTATGGTTTCGGAGGATGTGCTATTGCATAAAAGCTTTCCATTCGAACCAGTGGACTGGTGCCTATATGAACCCAATAAGAAAGAGTCATGAAGTTGGAACTAGATCTGGTTATTTTGCAATATCTCCACCATTTGTGGGGAAAGTTGCGAGCAAGCTATTCTTATTTTCAAAAATGTACAAAATTTACATTCAATTGCCATAAAAGCTTAGGGAAACGCCTCAATCTAAGATGTCTTTTAAATTTTTATCTACCGAACTAGAAAAAATGTACAATCCTGCTGATATTTTTAACTTTGATTATGGTAATACTTTCTCATGGTTAAATAAAAGACAGGATTAATTGTTTTTCTGCAGCATAATTTCTTGAGATTATATCTTTAAATTTTGTATTATTAAAATTGAAATGTTATGCATTATATCATCATGTTAATCAACAATACATACAATCAATTACTAGTCATGGTTCCCTTTTTTTGCAAAATGTTACACTGAATTATACCTTAAATTTTCCTATTTTTGATGAAGAATCTATTACTCTTTATAGCCGAACTTGCTGATGCTGATAAATTGTACAGTACAACTGATTGCACATATTTATGTGATGTGATATCTTTTTATATTGTACAATTTCCAATTTTATTATTTTATGGAACATGTGTGGTATGAATCCAAATAAAGATATTCTAATCTTTTCTATTCTATTTGCAACTCTATAAGCACATTACATTGTAACACGCGGCTCTGCGTTACAACCCAGCGATGTTCGATTTTGACAAACATGGTGCTCTTTAAGGTCAAATAATCTAACTCTGTTCTTACACAATATTTATCTTAACTGTGATTTTAGAAACAATCTCTATTAGTTTCAAGCAGTTTTAATTGAGATTTCTTGATCTGCAACTTTATATGTAATTAATAGGGTTGTTTATTAAATATACACGTCCGCGCGCAAAACGCATGGAACATGCGCTGGATTATTGTGTCACAGCGGATTTATTTCGCTCAGTTGGATTATTTGCAGTTTATGCAAGGGATTTGCTGTTCGCATTTAAGTATACCCATCCGAATTTCAGAGTATAGTGGATTATTATAATTACATAAGTTAAAACCATAGCAAACAGTGAACTAATTACTTGTGAATTTTTTTCATTGAAGCTTGTACACGATTTTAATCCATTTATAATCGGTGACGACTTTTACCAGTGACTATATTCATATCATCATGTATTTTCAATCGGTTACATATATTCATTTCAATTCAGACATTTGTGAAAGAGTAATTGCTTGTGTGTAAGACATTCAACTTTGTAAACAGTGTTCATTTTGCTGCCGTCTAGAGCACGGACAATTTTGTTTAAATGTGACTTGTGCATAAGATATTCAACTTTGTGAACAGTATTCAGTTTTTTGCCGTCTAGAGCACGGACAATTTAGTTTGACTGTGACTGATGTTTAAGACATTTAATTGTGTTAACAATTTAATTTTATTGCCGTCTAGAGCACGTCCAATTTGGACTACTTATGAACTTATATATAACGTTATTTACAATATATTTCTGATCATTCGTATTAGTTTTCTCACATCACCCATCGGGAAAAAAGCGGGGATTGATCATGTGCACGGATCTCCACAGCCGCTACCAACTAATTGTAGCAAGACAATTACCCCGCAAAAAAACACCAACATAAATGGTGCCCCGGTTTGTCGAACTCGCAGCCAGCAAAAAATTAATAAACATCTAGATTTTGAGAAATTGAAGCACTTTGGATGAATGCCACGAAGGAAAGTAAATCTAAGACACATATCACAGAAAAACACCCTCGCGAGATTACAATGCTCGAAGACAGCCGTACGATGACGGGTGAGAACGATGTTACAATGCCATTTATTCTCGACAACACTCACACACATAAGATGACGTCCAGTTCATAAAATGCAGGAAGCCCTATGGTGAGCCCAGCAACAGGCCGCACCAACACATGGACACAGTGCAAAATATGCCAATTCGATCCAGACTACTATGACGAGTGGGTCGACGATTTTACTTTATTGGCCAAGGTGTCCAATATGACAAACGGAGGCTCAATATTTTTGAGGGCTTGGGAAACGATCCCAATGTCTTTCAGACGCGGACTCAAATATATTCTGCATAATAACACTGAAGGCACATGTGCACAGACATTGCAGAGCCTGCAACGCGCCGTCAAGCAGCGTTTCACACCAGATTGAGAAGACAGGTTTACAGAATTAATGAGCCAAATGTCCGTAGGTAGCCGCACGCTTTCTGAGCTATTTAGGTAGATGGAGCAGAAAGCCTTGGAATTCAACCTGCCCAAGGAAATCGTAATGCGACTATTCATACAGAATCTCCCGCCGGCACTACAAGAGATGGCCACGTTCCTGCGCGAATCCCTCGAAGTACAAGATGACGTCTAGACAAGTGGTAGAAGAAACACCACTACAGCTCACCTGCCCCAGAGAAAGGCCACATCACATCAAGACTGTTCGAATCACAATTCACTGCATCATCAGTCGGAACAAATTTCACTAATGAACGCCTCATCAGCCTGTCCGAAAACCTCACCATCAGGCCAAATTTGGCCTCAGTCGATGCCGTCCATAATAGACGCGACTAGAGCAGGCGTGACCAGTGTCGACCACCGTCCCGGAATAGTGCCAGGAGGTCGACGTCGAGAGACCGGGCCACAGTGCCACAGTTACCAGCGGAGTGGTGTCCGAATCACCGCAGTTATGGCCACTCCACACGTTATTGCCTCAGAAACGGCTGCACATTCCCGCGCACAGACGCGACGTTCAAGTGAGCGCGGTCACCCTCAGCAACTCAGGAGGATCCGCCCATGGTAGGTTCGGAAAACTGCTGGGGTCAGCCTCCTCTGCGGCAGTAGAGGCTGAGCACCCCAAGATCGTTGGCCGCTCCACGTCTGATGGCTCGAAGCACGTTGCTTTCGCGGTAGAGCGCAATCAAACTATTGCATTTACAGCGACGGCTCCAGTCAAGTCATGCTTCAAACGCCCAAATGCCAGCAACCAGACTCATCGTCAGTTGCCACTATCAACATCTGTTTTCATCCGTAACGCAACCTCTGGCGAATTATTTCCCATAGACACTGGATCAGATGTAAGCTTACAACGCCACAATTATTTCGAATCCACCCACACAGTCGACACCAGCATTCTGACCTGCGCCAATGGCTCCAACATAGCGACGTTTTGGGTAGGAGTACACACAATCTCGTTCTCCAACTCAAAAAGATGTTTCAATTATCCTTTCATCATCGCCAACACAACAAGAAACATCATTGGACGTGACTTTCTCGAACACTTCGGCCTTACCATTCGTCCAAGAACACGAGAGATACGCACTGCAGACAATCAGTTGCTTACATCAGCGCTAAAACATACGACTCGCGCGAAAGCAGTCTCATCCATACAGCTTATTCCTCCAGTTCCTCATGTACCGCAACTGGACGATGTTTTGAAACGTCATGAAGAAATTTTCAAACCTATTTCCTTCATGCCCGATCTCAAGAGGAAGCGTGCCATCACAGCCCACCGTATCATCCTGTCGAAACCACTTCCTCATCCTCCACGAGCACGTCCATTGGCACCACACAAACATAAGGCCGCTGAGCAAGAATTCGCCATGCTACGTCAACAAGGCATCTGTACACGATCCAGCTCACCTTTTGCGTCGCCTGTGGTAGTAGTACCAAAGAGTGAACCAGAGACATTCAGGGTGTGCGGGGATTATCGTATTCTCAATTCTTGCACACAGTCTGATTCGTACATCCTGCCAAATCCAGCTGACCTACTCAGATCTGCTATCGGTCATGCTGTGTATTCAAAACTAGACCTAGTGAAAGCCTAGTATCAAGTGCCGATTGACAAAGACTCAGTATCATATACTGCACTCAGATTCACCGGAGGTGGTACGCACGAATATCACTATATGCCTTTCGGTCTCAAGAATGCCTCGCAAACATTCCAACGCGTTATGGACGAAATACTAGATGGTCTACCATTTGTAATTCCATATTTAGACGACATCCTGGTATTCTCCAACTCCATGTCCGAACATATACAAAATATTGAGATACTGCTCACACGTCTAACAGACTATGGCCTCCGACTTCATGGCAACAAATGCGTCTTTGCACAGAAATCCATTGAATTCCTCGGTCATCAAATTTCCGAAAAAGGCATGACACCTATACCTGCTAAGGTTCGTGCTATTCAAGATCTACAGCCTCCAACCACCGTTCGAGCATTACGACGATTCTTGGGCAAGATGAACTACTATTCTTCGATTTGTACCCTGCCTTGCCAAGATTCTGGCACCTCTTCACAAATATCTCGTGCCAGAAAGCCGTTCTGTCAAGAAATCACAACCGATTCAGCTCAACGTGGACGACATGCAGGCTTACGAGGATGCCAAAAGGGCCTTATGCAAAGCGACCATGCTACATTCCCCTGATTGGTCTCAACCTTTTGAATTGATAACTGACGCATCCGACGTTGCCATAGGCGCAGTACTTCAACAGTCCATCAATGGCATACACCAACCTATCGCTTTCTATTCGCAAAAACTACAACCTCGCGAGACGCGATATGATACATTAGGGAAAGAGTTACTCGCAATCTACCGGTCGATCCTACACTTCCACACCTATCTGGATGGCCGAAAGTTCAAGATCTACACAGACCATCTTCCTCTACTCCCGATGCTCAGAGGAAAGAAAGAGTATTTATATTCACGACGTGTCAACTCACAACTTACACGAATACACGAGTATGAATATGAAGTCACTCATGTCAAAGGATCAGAAAATGTGGTCGCAGACTCCCTAAGCCGTCCTGCAGATCTCTGTGCCTCAATAATGTGTCCTTCACCTATAAGCACTCAGGAATTGCAAGCAGCTCAGCAAGATGATCCACCACTTCGGTCATTTGATATCAATCGACTGAAAACACTTGATAATGATGGAACTCTGCTGCAGTGTGAAATAACCGGCGTGGGCGATCTGTCGTTTATAACTGAAAAACTCCGTCACAAGATCTTCGAAGTCTACCATTCAATGAGCCACCCATCTGGCGAAGCATCAGTGGAAATTCTATCCAGAACGTATTTTTGGCCTGGCATGCGGCGAGATGTCAAGAAGTGGTCAAAACAATGTCTAGAATGTCAGAAATGCAAAGTGACGAGACACACCAAAACGGCGCCACAAGTCATTCAAGTGCCCAAAGTCCGGTTTACGCACATACACGTTGATCTGGTAACCTTACCTGCCGTGAACAATATGCGATATCTACTGTCAATACGGGATCGCACCACTCGATGGTATGAGGCCATACCACTGCCAGACATGAAGCAAGAAACTGTCAGTTATGCTCTAGAGCTCAATTGGTTCGCTCGGTTTGGTGCTCCAGCTGAAGTGACAACCGATCGTGGCGCACAGTTCCTCGGCGAAGAGTTCGCAGCCCTACTGCAATACTATGGTGTCAAACACTCCGTGACCGCGGCTCGCAATCCGAGAGCAAATGGTTTCGCAGAAAGGCCACACCGAGAACTGAAAGTGGCGCTCAAGGCTAGCCCAGAAGAAAATTGGCTTGCGGCTTTATCGAAAGTACTCCTATCAATGCGTACAAGACCTCGTGAGCCGATCAAATGTAGTTCCGCTGAAATGGTATTTGGCGAATGTCTACGGCTGCCTGGCGAACTAGTCCGATCACGCTCTGAAACTGCAATAACGATGAACGATCCGGCATTTCTGTTTCCACTTCGCAGTTTTCTACAATATAACGCTCAGAATCGGCCGATCTGTCCTACACGTCAGCAACATGGTCCAATTTATAAACGCAAAGATTTTCATAGCTGCAAATGGTTCTTCGTCAACAACGATATGGATAACAGGATTCTAGCCAAACCGAATCGTGTGTTAGATCAATGTCAGAATTACATCATTTTGGAGATTAAAGGCCAAGCTGAAGTTGACTCCAAACACAGACTATCCCCGGCCGACGTTGATGCAAATGACCCGCTGTTTCGCGATGTTGACCTATCAGGCGGTGAAGAAACAATAACTCCACCTCCAGACAGTCTTGCTGACTACGGATTGACGCCTGACATCTCATCAACATTCGAGCAAACTGACGCCGTCACGCCGCCGCGAGATATAGAAGAACCAGAATCAGTGTTGACAGAGCCAAAATCAGTTGTTACAAGGTATGGCAGAGCAATAACACCTCCTGTAAGGTTAGCCCCCTTCATTGTGTAATAATTTTCATTGTCGGGAGGGGGTGTATGTAACACGCGGCTCCGCGTTACAACCCAACGATGTTCAATTTTGACAAATATGGTACTCTTCAAGGTCAAATAATCTAACTCTGTTCTTACACAAAATTTCTCTTAACTGTGATTTTAGAAACAATCTCTGTTAGTTTCAAGCAGTTTTAATTGAGATTTCTTGAACTACAATTTTATTTGTAATTAATAGGGTTAAATACTGTTTGTTGCGAAGAACTAATATATATGCAAGTATGTATTAGGTTTTGCGAACCTAGTAATAAATTAGTTCAGTTGTGACCAGAAGGATAAACCAAAGGCAGCATGAACGGAAAGTATAATCTCATGCACATTCGTTTCGTGCTTACTGGCGACTCATCAGTAGGAGCCGGTATTACGCCCTTTAACCACTATATATTTGATAGAAGAATGTGGAATAATAGGACGATACAATCTCCTAGACGAATGTGTAAACTTGGGTAATTTAATCGAAGTTACTATCCTTATATAAATATCTTACCTATTATGTATTTACATTTATCATAATTAACTAGGTATTATAGAGTGTGGTAAAGGAAATTCATCCAGTTAATCGGTTTTGTCCTTAATTTACACTGACAAAATTATGTAGATAATCAATCATATGTTTATATTAAGTTTGCAACCATGAATAAATTAATAGTTATCACCGCCCGCGCAACCACTGTGTGTTCAATTATATAAGTTTATTTCAACATCACTTCCCCATTTTACATAGTATCTGTTTTATAATTACAGATTTTGGGTGGTTAGTTGGAAATTTAGGTCTAAATGGATGCCATATATGCTCCACCTAAAGAAAATGCTTACCAAGAAAATTAGTAACTAAAACTTGTGTGTAGTATGCGGAAGAGTGACTCACTGGTTAGAGTACCAGATTCCAAAACTAACGTGTCCAGATTAGAGCCGTTACCGGGGCAAATTATGGACAGGAAGTGATGAGTTCTTAATGAGAAATTGCTATTTACACATAATTAATGGCACGAGTATTACTCATCCAAATAAAAAAGCGGTAAATTTCAATTTCTCTTTTCACACCTCAGACTTCTTTTGTACCTTTAATTCCCTAAATGAAGTATTTAAGAGTGGCATCCGGGTAAAGAAGTGGCAAAATGTTGTGAATATCCGGGCACACAAATTTTTCAATAAATTATTAAGAGTTAGTAAAATTAAATAAAAATATAGACAAATGTTTCATTAGGGAAAGAAAGATTAAATAAAAAGTGGGTCATAAAATAAATTCCTAATTTGCCTGTAGGAGGTTTTGTCCCCTCTTACATATTCATGGTGGCTATTGTTACTACCCGTACTTATGATTAGCCCCTGACCTTTTTCCGAAGGGTGAAGTGAGAAGACTCATCCATGTTATCAGATGTTTATTGAATGTTATGTTGCAATGCATGAATCATTTCACAGTTAATCCAATTAGACCGTGCTCCGGACGGTAATAAAATAATGTATCGTCAACACTATTAAATGCCTTATACAAAAATAATCACAATAAACACAATCGGCTGAATCGTGGTGAATTTATGTAAATGATTAAAAAAGTACGAGGATATAAATCCAGACTGATTAGTAGTTTAATTTAAAGTCACTGATAATTGATTAGAAGAAACACAATAGATATTGTCACTGATAATTGACGGAGAGAAATCTTGTAAAAGCAGTCACAAAAAGCACCACAAATCATTATTCAACTGTTTGCTAGGTTTTGAATGTTTAAACACACAAGTCCATTGAACTATAGAGTTTCGGATAAAGGATCGAGAAACACATGAAGTTTGGATCAGTAGAATCATAACTGAACTATTAGTAGTTGTGTAAAAAATAGTTAAAGCATGTTAATCAAGTTAATCCAGTGTTTGAACATAGAGATACATAAATCCACCGCATGTTACTTGCGTATTGCGCGCGAGTGTGTATTTTTATTAAACAAAAACTGTAAACGCTCCAGCTTCAAGGAAATGCCACACGACGTTACAAACTCAGTTAGAGTGCCATAAAATAAAGAGTTAGTACTGTTGGGGGCCCTTAACAGGGTCGGTCTTGCGTTCTCTGGAAAATACCGAGAAGGTCCGTAAGTGTGATGTCGTCCAGAAGTACTCCAAGACTTGTGACCAGCTCGGGTTGACTTGGGTTGTGGTTCCTTCTGTTGTGGCTTTGGAATCTCGCTGGATAGCTTCACTGAAATTCTGTAGTAATTGGCTCGTCTCTCTAGTTGTATAGCAACAAGATTGGCGTTACTGATGTTGCTAATGTTGGTAAAGCAAGGCCAAAAATCAGCGTATGTGAAAGGTGAGAGACAGCACTTCGGAGACACACACAGCAGAAGGCAATCGCGACAACTGAACTGCATGGTAAATTCACCGTGTTTAAATGGCCATGTAATAGCCATATATAACTACTTGCACAGAATTGGTTAACGGTAAGTTTCGCTTTTTCTCATTGGTACAGCGTAAATCGAATTGAATTTAATTTACGCAATATGTCGGCAATTTACTTGTGTCGTTATAACCCTCTTAATTAAAACTAAATTTGCAATTCAAGATATCTCATTTAAAACTGCTTGAAACTAACAGAGATTGTTGCTAAAATCACAGTTAAGAGAAATATTGTGTAAATACCAGAGTTAGACTATTTGACCTTAAAGAAAACTATATTTGTCAAAATTGAACATCATTGAGTTGTAACGCGGAGCCGTGTGTTACATGCCTACTAAAAAAGATAATGGTAATAGTGCAAAGAAAAGGTGCATTTTTCCAAAAAAAGTAAAGCTTTTTTAAAAAGTGCTATAATACATAGAGAACCTAAGCTAACAGATAGAATGAGATAACAAGTGTTCAAGATCATAACAATGATAAGGTGTTTAAACTATTCCCCGTCGTGCAGCATGTTTCTTTTAAAGTTGATTATAATGTTGCATTATTTAAACACTTTATAGTTTCACCGTATGCTTATACGTTTTGTTTCATGTGATATAACCAGGTACTTAGAGCTAAGGCATTGTGTGACATCAATAAGTTAACACCGGTTTCATGTCATAGTATGGGTAATTAGCATTAGTACGCACTTGAAATATTAATTCGCAAAAATTGTGAACCACAATGCCGAGAATACACTAAATCCTTTTGTTTTAACAAAATTTTCTCATTGACAATTATCGATTTCGCCCAGAAAACAACAACTACAAGCGGGCATTGCCCATTGCAGCCTCCTTTGCAATTTCATGCTGGGTAACACAAAGTGTTTCAACACTGCTCTATTTTGCTTCAAGCGGTATGACCTACCTCTATATCTAACCTTTTGTGTACCGATAACTATTAGTTATTTGGCATCATATAATTGATTACGCTGTTAAGGGGTATTTATTAAATGAGCATCAGTATATTTCAATACATTTTATAATATGTAGGTAGATTATTAACCAGTTGCACTATAATACTAATCTAGTCTCTCCAGGAAGAATTTTCATTTTCTTATTTTAATAAGGAAGGAAATTAGTGTTACGTATAAAATTATTTCGCCGAAATATTGTAAATTAATTTAAATTTTCATTTACTTTCACTTAACAAATGAGAAAACACACAATCCGACGTAACCAGTAACCAAACACGTGCTTTCCATAACTATATAAGCAAAGTGCATAACTTATGCAGGAGACGAACCTGCTCACTACATGCATTTGCTGTGGCCTTCCGTTTTGTTGTCGGTCTATGCTAGCTGCCTTTCTTCGCTATTTATACAAGATAATTTGTTAGCGCAACTAGCAGTCTGTCACACTAACTCTTTTTGCTGCGCATTCAGTCAATCTTGATCGCTTGATCTTTAGACGCTTGGCGTTGTTGCAGATCATCAGCAAGATTCGCCATGGCCTCAACATAGCAGCTGATACATCCTTCTTCACCCAATCTGCTGGTTTATGTGCATTTAGCCAGAAGATTACAAATCAGCAATCAGAAATCACACAGGATTCTAAAAGGACTTATGATCATCACATAGGCTCTGGTACTTTTAATTTTGACGGCATTAGCTGGTAAGATTTTACCATGACCATCTTCAGAACATCCTACAGTAACAGCTTACTTGGTCAATTTACGTAACGTTACACATTAATTTAACAGAGGCGTTACAATAAAGAATATGTTTCATAATCTTCACTACGATATTTCTAAATTAAACTCTTATATTGCTGAAAATAATAAAATTAATAATATATTTTATTTGGCAAAAAGGCCCATCTGTCCCATCAAATGGAAAGATCAAAGTACAAATCAAAAGCTAGATTGTGTATTAGTGAGTGCGACAGTGACTTGAAATTGTTTGCCAGTGATGATTGCGGTGGAGCTATTAATTCTTGGTTACAAACAGTACTTTCTGTGGGTTATGACAGAGCCTCATGTATGTACGCATGCACAGCCATACAAAAGCCAAAAGTAACTAATGTTTCACTGCCATATAACCATAATAATCTAACACTGTAATTCGTATTTTTCGTGTATATACTAAAATATAATCATCTATAAATGATATTTGATAAATTAAGCAATATCAAAATTATGCAGAAATCATAACTTCAGTTTCGTGCGGCAACGATCCAGACGATGAACAAACAAAGCAGCAAACGAAATGGATAAGTTATTCTTAGTCTGGTGAGAATCCATTGAAAAATTTGAAATAGCAAGCACAATTAAATTTGAAAGGACCAACAAACAAGCAAACGTGGGGAAATGGCTATGAGAGATCTCGGGATAGTTTTTAATCATCATTAGCGCCTCGTCCCATTAGTGTCGCAAATAACGACAAGAAGTTTTATGAGAGCAATAAGATCAGGTTATACTTCCAGGCTGTGTCAGCTCTGGGGATTTAATTAAATAAATGCAGATTAACCGCCTTCTTAAATTCATCGTAATTCAGCGTTATTATTTCTGCAGGTAAAGACTGTTTTTTGCGAAGAACTAATATATATGCATATATGTATTAGGTGTTGCGAACCTAGTAACAAATTATTTCAGTTGTGACTAGCAGGATAAACCAAAGACAGCATGAACGGAAAGTATAATCTCATGCACATTCGTTTCGTCCTTACTGGCGACTCATCAGTAGGAGCCGGTATTACGCCCTTTAACCACTATATATTTGGTCGAAGTATGTGGAATAATGGGACGGTACAATCTCCTAGACGAATGTGTAAACCTGCAATAGTGAAGCTAACATCATATAAAGTCTTCGACAATGCGACTTTAACGCTAACTCACACTATATAACATATATACCGAGTCTGTAAAGGGTACTAACACTATAGCTATTGTGTCAGTAATCGATACCAACATTATAGTACCGGAAAAGTACATTGTACTAACATGATGGATATCAATTCAGACTATAGTTTACCGAAATTGAGAATTATCACTATATTTGAACACTTGTTACTCTAGTAAATCCATACACTCTGGCCTTGATCGATATCAGTTATCATATTTCGCGGTAAACATGACATCATTCAATTCAACATATAACAGTTAAATACTGTTTGTTGCGAAGAACTAATATATATGCAAGATAGTTTGTTGAAAACACTTTTGACCTTGGATAAAATTTAGACTTCAGTAAAAGTGTTGGGAATATGGTTAGATTAAATTAAGGACCTACAAATTACGCTTGAAATATGAGTGTTAGGCGTGAGAGAAATTCGACAAGAAAAGGTATGCAGAGACTTTGCATAAAAACAAGTTAACATTTATGTGCCAACTAAAAAATAAGTGTAGGAGATTTAACATAAGAAGGAGATCTCGATAGTTTTGACCAAGAAGAGTCAATCTGTCCTTGAGCAATGGTCGATTTCATCTTGCAGAAGCAATAAACTTGACTGTCGTAGTATATGAGAGGAAGAGCTCCCGGTCACAAATTCATTGATCAAAAGGGAGAAATAAACTCTTGATTTAATGAAAGGCAATATATCACCATAACGCATTCTGTCAAGAATTTTAGTGAATACCGGATTAATGGAGATGGGACGGAGGTCCTTAAAAGGAGAGATCGAACAACTGCCGCTTTTCAGAATGGGTGAGATGGACCACATTAGTCATTCCGTGGGTAAATTATTAATTGCTATACAGCAAGCAAAGAAAAAAATTACAACCCAGGGGAGCAATCATGCCTACGTATATTCCATACTGGTCATACTGATGTTTGGATTTAATTTTCTAATTAGCTTGGTAAACCATGGAACGTGAAATGTGAAATACAGGCAGACTCCTGGTCCTACTACCATTGATCACTTTTGTCAAATTATATGATGCGAAGTAACAATAACTATGAAAGCTCAGATAGTCAACGACAGAGTTGTTGTCAGCAGAGCCAGTTAAGTTATTATTAGGATCCTAAAGTATATCGATTATATGGGTCTTTATAATTGAGAATTTTGACAAGGATATGGACACAATGGAATGCGCCTTTCGACTTTAAGCGTTTGCTTGTTTATCGTAAGCTGAATGACGTCCTCAAATCGTCGTATTGCTTGTTAGAGCTTTTGATTATCGCAGATTATCGCACGTCTTAAAATATATGTACAGTCTGTTTGACATCCAAACATTTTAAACAGACATGGCGGAGGCTATTTAGGAAGGTAATGCGTGGTGAGGCCGGCCTATGTGCTCTCTATGGTATAGAAATTTACCGAATGATTATAGTTTGTACTTTCGATGTGTCAAGCTTCAGACCGTATCTAATGGGCATTTCTTGAGTAAAATCAATTTCTCTTGTTAAAACGGCTTTCTTTCTGCACTCAGAGCAGCATCGGTTGTGTTTGCAGGATCAACATTTTGGCTAAAACCACTGCTCTAAACTTTGGCACCATATCTAAGAAAAGCTGGCCGAAACGTCTTTCACGTCACAGAATCGAAAGCTGTTGAGTAATCTAGAAAAGGAACGATGGTGGGCCGCATATAACGATGGTGTAACTCAAGAAGACGACGGAGTGTGTGGGATTGGTTAACGCAACTTATCGTTTTAAACCATCGCTTGGTTAACCTAGTTAGATTTTCTCGTTATTCGCGAATAATTTTGAATATAATATAAGCGACTTCTTTGATGCATCAAAGCGTAAACTAATACTACATTATGTGATAGGTTCTCGGGTCATCTTTACGTGGATAGCAACTTTAACGGTACACACCCAGAAATTTGGGACGCGTTATTCTTCAATATTGCCGAAACGAGGTTATTCAGATTCTTCTGAATCTCTATTGCACTCAAAATGAAATTGTTGGTATGCCATTGATTATGGCGTTTTGCTTTCCCTCATGATATTGCAAGTCTCTGCCGCCTCAATAACTGATTTTGGCAATACAGAGCATATTAAGGGGTATTTAGAAGTGTTTGGCGAGCTGTGCTTTAAAGAATGACTACGCATATACTCCATTGGCAGAAATTTTCCCGTGATTAACGTTTAGTTTTGCATCAGATTCCACATGTTCAGTAGCTTTCAGGTTAGTAGAGGAAGCGAGAGTTCATATATTTTAACATGGGAAAAAAACTGAAGCTTGTCTCCAAATTACCTTTATAAAGATTCAGATGCTATTTTGTACTTTATCAATTTAAAACTTTTATAATATTAAATCATATTTTGACGCGATTGGTAGGAATTATAAATCTGAAAACACAGCAACTGACCGAGAGCCTTGAAAAAATTCGCCTGAGGGCGAGAATTGTGAATCATGAGGAATTTTATGAAATTTAGCGATAATCCTAGTGATCTTAGAAATAGGAATCTGAAGTCTATTAGGGGCTTATTTGGTAGTGAGTTGAGAGTCTGTACAAACGATTGCGACCACACGAGCCGCAACAATATTGATTAAAATGTAAGTCACGCTACCTACAAACAAAATAGCGACATGGATTAGGTTGAAGGCTCAAAAATCGTTTTCAAATTAAAAGGAATACCAAACAAATCACTACTATTGTTTTGGTCTGGTGGGCATTGCCAGAAAAACTTAAGCGGAACTTGTCTACAGTGATATGAATATCTATGATATATATGTTCGAACAAGATGGGAAGCCTACTGAATTTTATATCGAATTTTGGGCTTGCTAACTACCAAGAAATAGTCAAACTTTTACTTGAGGCTGAATATGCAGCTAGATTTAGAGCCACGCTTGATTCATCTGGAATATTAAGATTATAATATCCAATGAAACTTAAAGTAATATATAAGGTGTGCCGTCAAAATGAACCAGATTTGTACACAGGTCCGGAAGGACGACGAATGAAAACTCTTCTAAAGGTACAAAATTACCTCAGTAGCCTACATCAGGAGGTGTTATAAATCAAACACAGATTCAAAAGCACAACAAAGGGATGGTCATGATCTCGTGGTCAACGCGCGTATTCTAAGTAAAGGAACTATAAACTGAATGGTGGCGTTGAGATACCATGCGAGTGGTGTATTTTGCATCGTAATCATGGCCGTCTCGAAAAGTAAGCAAATGAGAGATGCGTCTTTCCATGGATGAGTTTGTCCAGATGGAAAAGAACTTCTCCATCTGTAGCGATGAAATGTCTTCGAAGTACGCAGAGAACCCCCACTTGTAGGATCCGTAATGTAGGTTGCATTTAGAAAGCTCCAAAGCATGACTTTTGGAGGTATAATGAAATTATTGATGTCACGATCGCAAGTTTCGATGAAAGTACAATCGTCAATAATGTGAGACGTTGTTTAGACGGGGATCTCGACGAATTTGCTGGTTATAACAACAATAAATTCCTCATTCCGGAAGAAATACTTAGACCTAAATACTTAATAGATACTGGTGACAAGGTACGCATAGTTAGATCTGATGTGGTGAAAAATGATTTGCTCTACATTTGATTTACATTCATAGGCCGCAAAGGATGTCCCATTTTTTAAAGGCATTAAAGAAAATCTCAGAAATTTTGGGGCAGAAATTGTCTTCTAAATGGAAATTTCTGGTCTCCGACATAAGGAACAAAATCATTAGGATGTATTTTGGATTCATTTCAATTATTCCTTAAATACGAAGACTCCGATTATTTGAAAATGCTCGAGGACAATGACGCATACAGAGACTGGGACAACGAAGATTACGTCAGTTTGCTCAATTAGGTCCTTCGCGGCCGAAGACTTGGCCGAAGTAGTCGAGAAACACCTGGCAGCATTTCAAGCATTTAGTGCAAAGCGCACTGAGCTGAGGCAAGGAAAAGATCACAAAATAGATTTAGTGGCATTGTTACCCTGTTTGCCTAAGGCTCAGCCATTAGCGCAACATAAATAATAGGTAGTTATTGAGCAATTTCAGCGATTGAGTAATTGAGCAATTCGTAGATGAACAAATTCTTAATTTACACGACCATTAGTAGTATTTCGGAAACTTGAACTGGGACAGTGGAGAGTTTGTTGTTATTATCGGCTATCAAATTGGGTAACAACATGTGCTTCGTTTCCTCCACCGAACCAGAGTACTTTAGTCTGATATATTATGGAGTATAAAGTTTACACTACTTTAGACCATAATTAATTCATTAGAGAAACAGGGCATAAACCACTAACATGCCTATTTGCTTGTGGCAGATCATGCGCATTTTTATGGATAATATTTGGACTGAAGAATGCAAGCTAAATGATAAAAAATCTAGAGGAGGAAGTTTTCAGAATTTTTATATTTGACATGGTGCACTGAAATGAAATAATTATATGAATTCAGTCATGTGAAGATTACCGGGAATAATTTTTCGCGCTTTTATCAAAACAAGAAAATAATGATTTGATGGCCGAACCAGAAAAAGCAACTTCGGTTACTCAACAATGAATTTTATTTGATATTCCATTTCCAATGACGGAATTAAGACATTGGAAGTTCAGTTCTATGAAATGAAAAATGTAGCGAGACCTTAATTGTTTTCTAATGCGTAGGTTTATGCGGAAGTTTAGGTATTACATCTTGTTTATATCAGGATTAGCTACAATTTTGGGACCACGAACTGGGCCTCCGGTCTGGGAGAAGTGTGCAATCAAAACAATCATTATCTATTAAAATTAACCAGTATGACAATTAAGGTTTCCAGGAAGTGAAGAACATGTTTTGTGAGATTACTACACTTACAATTGTGGAATGAACTAAGCTATTTGATCTGAACACAGATACATTGTGCGTAGCCATAGAGGCAGTGTTACGTCAGAGATATAATGGTATATTCAGACAAATTGAGTTGTACAAGAGAAAACTCCGGGACCGTCAAAAAATTCCGGAGGGAGATACTTGTGCTACATTCCCTAGTGTTGCATTTCAAACACCACTTGGACGGTCATCATCTAAAGGTTTTGACGGATAAGTATCTTAGGCAAGACAAACGAGCTTAATTACTCTCGGAGATGCAATTCACAAATAATCTGATTAGCAGAATCTGACATCACAATCTGTCATATCTAAGGGAAAGAAGCGGCAGTGGTTGATGCCATCAGCAGGCCTATTAAAGCAGATATATCTGGACCGGCTAGAGCCACTCATCGGGTCAATTGATTCTACTGACAATTTGACCCAGAAATTAGCATAAGCATAAACTGTTGATCAATCATCATTAGCGTTAGCCAAGGAATCAACGTACTTGCACATTAGGTTTAGAGATAAGTAGTTAGTGTGTGAAGTCTGTATGCATCGTTTAAACTACGGTGCGCAGTAAATGAACAGATAAATGTGTTGGGACACTCTTCCATTAAGGTAACTATCAGGTTGGTCACTGACAGATATTTGTGGTCGAATATGCCGAAAGAAATGAGAGCGTGAGTGAGAATCTATGCCATGTGTCAAACAGGCAAAGATTGGCGACACGAATTAACGTAAATAAAGATTATCCAGATACCAGGGAGTAGTTTTTATAAGTGTACATGGACATTTTCCGTACGCCTGAGATTTATGGCCAGAGATAATTTAATACAGTTGTTAACGGGTTCGTTTGTTTTATTTTAATTGCAATTTTGAAGGCAATGACCACCCAGGAAATCTTACTCATGTTCCTGCATAATTTGGTACTAAAAGTATGGTGTATGGGAAAAGGTTACCAGTTATTGTAGTTATTAAATTTATATCAGAAATCTTTATCATAACGTTGAATGCCATGGTAATTGAAGTGCGACCCAAAAAAGGATATCACAGTGCTAATTGTATGATTGCTAGATTGAATAGGCAATTGAAAACTGCATTATGCATTTTGATAAACGAGATACTGATTTTGAGGCAGCATTTCAATTGCTATTAAAACCTACAAGCAATTATTATAAAATATGGTTTAAAGCTACTGTAGTTGAAAGGCTTCAAATCTGAAAACGTTCAAATAGGCAGAACAGAAAGCATTGACAATGTAACAATTAAATATGCTTAAAAATATCAGCATAAATATATAAAATACAATACTGCGCGCTGATAAGTACGAGAGCGTTGTTTTAATAGTTAAATACGACAAAAGTTGGAAAAAGTGTTGAATGAAAAATCAAAATAAATGTTCCTAAATTATAAATCAGAGGTAAAAGACAAAGTGGAGCGCAAAATAATTGCTGAAATTAAGATCATAAAAGATTCTGTTTTAATTAATGAGGCCGTTGAGCCCGAGCTCAAACCAATTGGATCATTTAAAGCAACAATGTATGGATTACCAAAAACAAACGAAAAGTTTGTTCCTTGAAACCAATATTATCAATATTCCAGAAATGGCAGCGTTTCTGTTTAGTCCTTTGAGATTATTCATGTTCTCTCGTAACGGTTGTAGTTATTTCATTGGGGTGAGAGGGAATTTGCAATAGTATCTTAGAATTGTCAAGATCTTCCTTAAACCTTCATAGTATTCGATTGCGGAATATTATTAAACGAATTGTCCTCCGACAGTAAAAGCTGATTACCTTTTGGCGTGATAAGACGCCCTAGTAAATTGAAGGATATAGTCGAAATTTGTGTCTTGTCGAAATTGATTTTGAATCCGTGATCCGCTCAGTATGATAAGACAATTCTAATATGACCGTCATGAGAGTCTAGGTTGCATTTAAAGACACTTATGGCATCAAAATATAACATACGTTCTTCGATGTCGTCGCGCAGAATATTGTCCATGAGCTTCTCGGATATCAGTGTGGCGCACTTGAGACCCAAAGGTATGTACCTGAATTTGATTCAACCAAAATAGATAATGACAGCAGACTTCTCTACATCTTTTGATACTAACGGAGTTTAATGGTAGGATTGCGTCAGGCTGATCACTGAGCATTGCATTTATAGTGAGAATTGGGCATGCATAGGCTTTCGCCATAGAATCTAAATTTTTCTTTATGATTCATTAGCTATAAAGACCAAGTGTAATTGTGACGCCCAAGAACAATTGATGATAAGATATTACCTTTATATAGTAGTCTTGGGAACTCTTCGCATGTAGATAACGCTCTCTTTGGTCCTGCAGTGTTGATGTGGTGCGTCAAGTTTGTAACACATAGCTCTGATATGCTGAGTTTGAACAAGACTTTGTGTTCATTAATAGAAGATAATATATCTGTCGAAGGATGAACCAAAGATCACGTTATGACCTGTAAATTAAAAAGTTTTGATGCTGGTCTCTTAAAACATTGTGCAGTGATCAACCGATTTGCTAGGCCAAAAGATTTTAACAGAAAATCAAGGCTTGGAATGTTTTGTGAAACATTAACGATGATGAATTATGATAGAATTCATGTTATAAAAAATATTAAGTGTGCGACGCAAACAATCACGAGTGGAAATGGGCTAGCATTTGGCTATTGAGAGCAATACCGTAAAAATATCTCGGCATTGTTGTCACTATTGAGATCCGCAACTAAAGAACTTTTGTCTACATTAAATTCATCTTCGGTTTGAATATCTAGAAGGCGCAAAATTTCGTTTGGTTATTCATACAGAACATAGATTCACGTTAATTCGTAATTTCGTTTGGAATTATCGCCTAAAGTATTGACTCCAAGGGTAATTATTCCCGAACACGAGGAATTAACATGAACTTCAAAAATGGGTGTTTGGAAGAAGGTTCTCTTGCTGTGTGTGAATAAAATGCATTGTTTCTCTCTTGAACCTTATGGCCAGCCATAAAACTAATTGAGCACCTGTATGGTAAATTCTATGAACGGTACAGTCATTTTGATCATTCGTAAAAATAATTTTGGTGATGACAACAACAATGTGCTGGAGAACACTCACTAAAGGATGTATGCTCGTATGTGAGATACGGACGGAAACGTTGATCCATGGTTTTATTAATTTGTACTTATCTCCGAACTAATATTTTAAAGATTTCAATAAAATCTGAAAGTGATCTATCCGAAGAGTAAAGCATAACATCATGAGATGAGAGGCTCACGGATTTATCCTGAGCTAGCTTAGGTTCTGAGACATTCTTGATTGAAAATAATATACAAGACATTATTGAAAAATGAAAACATGAAAAACGCTAAAGGGATTTTAGATTATATAAAATAATTTTAAATATACGTGTCCAGATATTGTCAAGTTCTAATAACAGGGCGCTTATTCAGAAACTGTTAATACAGATTGAACAAACGGAATTTAAAAAGATTATCCAGTGACAACAAAGAAATTATCCAAATTGAATCAGAGACTAAGGTTGTTAAATTTATTAGTTGATTTGACTTTGTGACTAATATTTTGCAAAGTTTTAATCATTTTTTGCAACCGCAGTTTCATAAATACTACGCTGACGAAAATAAAGATGAATGATTTTTTGCGTTGAAAATTCGCACAGCAATAAGTGATACACATACAACGGTCAGAAATACCGGAATGAACTTATACTAGTCATGGTTCTCATTTTTTTGCATAATGTTACACTCGAATTATACCTTAATTTTTCCTATTTTTGATGATGAATCTATTATTCTTTACAGCCGAACTTTCTGATATTGATATATTGTACAGTACAAATAGTGAGATTTACTTATCTACATGAGACTAATTGCACATTTTTATGTGATGTGATAACATTTTTATATTGTACATTTTCCAATTTTATTATTTGATGGAACATGTGTGGTTTGAATCCAAATAAAAGATATTCTATTTTATTCTATTCTATTCTATTTATACGTACCAATTTGTTGTATTTCACCAATACAATTCTCAGTTGTACTAGTGCTAAATAAAAGCCGTTAAAGGCAACAAATAGAATGCTCCTGCATAGAAAAATGTTAAGAAGCCCGTGAAAGTGTAATGATTATACGAATATTTCAAGTATTAAGTATTATATATATATATATATATATATATATATATATATACTTATATATATATATATATATATATATATATATATATATATGAGAATCAGTCAATCTCAAGCAAGCCACAAAATAATAGGCTTACAACACACCAGCATCTTGATAAGACATTTATCAAAATACTTGTTAGTTCTAAGATAAATTCCTTATTGAATGTGATTATGAAAAGTTTATTGTCTTTCAAGACAGCTATTTTGTAAAGGCCTAGTACCTTCACTTATACTGATGATAACTGAAAATACGCTTTGAACATGATAATTAGTACAAAATAGCTAATACAAATAGGTAATTATACATTTCCGTATGCCATTTACGCTAAGAGCAGTGTTCATTTAAATTTAATCAATAACTATTTTCTGGATCACTTCATTAATTTGTTAAAATTAGACGCAGACAGGGGCACTTATTTAGTTATGTTTTCTGGGTTAGCCGTTGTGTGCAATCTACTGTGTTTGCTTTGTAGCAAACATCAAAAGCAGTAGAAAAATCACCGATGAAACCTTTTTCAAGGTACGATTTAAATGTTTACTGTTGGTTTACAACATTTGCACTGTGTTCTATCAGTTGGACGATTGAAACTGACTTCTATTTGCTAATAAAACGATGCTTTCCAGATATTTGTTGCCGCGATTTTCTATCTTACAATTACAAAGGAGCTATTAAATTTGATTTAATAGAAAATTTAATATTCTACATAAATATTTAAAACATTACATGAACTGCTTTCATAAGTAATTTTCATATTTTGCTTGTACATGCATGCATTAAAATTTCACTTCAATTCTTCATCAATAAATCACGAACTAATTTGTAAAACTATTTTCCAATTTTTACCTTTGGATTTGTCAGAGCTATTATAATAATTTTTGCAGTTTTCCCTTTTAATAGATGTGAATTGCCTACATGTGGTTTGAATGAAAGTGGCCTTTACACATTTAATAGTCTCCATTAAAATAACCATTCGGCAAATCAGTTGAAATATTAAAATACTGATTTGGTGTAATCACTATCGTTACTCTTTTTGCTAATTTGTCAATAGGTCCTTTTTATGCAATATACCTTTTATATTCATCAAATTATCATTTTCAGTATAACTGCACTAATTGCCTTGTTTCGATGTTGGCGATCTTTGATAGTCAATATCGTGATGTTGTAACACGTTACAACCCAACGATGTTCAATTTTGACAAATATAGTGCTCTTTAAGGTCAAATAATCTAACTCTGTTTTTACACAATATTTCTCTTAACTGGTGATTTTAGGAAACAATTCTTGTTAGATTCAAGCAGTTTTAATTGAGATTTTTTGAACTGCAATTTTATTTGTAATTAATAGGGTTTTGTTTATTAAATATACACACCCGCGCGCAATACGCAGGGAACATGCGGTGGATTATAGTGCCATAGTGGAATTACTTTCTTCGTTGGATTATTCGCAGTTTATACAAGTGATTTACTGTTCGCATCTAATTATACGTATCCGAATTTCAGAGTAAAATGGATTATTATAATTAAATAAGTTAAAACCATAGCAAACAGTGGATTAATTATTTGTGAAGTTTTTTCATTGAAGTTTTTACACGATTTTAGTCTATTCCTCATCAGTGACAACTTTTACCAGTGACTTTATTTATATCATCCTATATTTTCTATCAGTTACATGTATTCATCACAATTCAGACATTTTTGAAAGAATAATTACTTGTGTATACGACATTCATCTTTATTAACAGTGTTTCGTTTTGCTGCCGTCTAGAGCACGGACAATTTCGTTTAACTGTGACTTGTGTATAAGACATTCAATTGTGTTAACAGTATTTCGTTTTGTTGCCGTCTAGAGCACGGTCAATTTGGATTAACTATGAATTTTCCATGCAACATTGTGTACAATACATATGTGATCATTCGAATTAGCCTTCTCACATCAACAATCGGGAAAAGGCCGGGGATTGATCATAAGCACGGATCTCAACAGCAGCTACCAGTTCTATGTAGGGAGATAGCAACCCCGCAAAAGACCCCTACAATGTAATATTTGATAAAGTCTTTATTCCAGTATGCATTAAATTTTTGACAATACATTTTCTTCTAGTTAATGGATTGTTTCTAAAACATAAATTATTTTCATTTGGATGCTACTGTTGATGCAGAATATTGTCGCCTAAATGCATGTTTTTAATAATACTTTTCCTGATAGTCAATTATATGTGTTTATTTTATGTGATCAAGCTTTTATTACTATATGCACACTTGCTGAATAAAGCACACCATTGTTTATTTCCGATTGAGACCCTCCTGATACTCCTATTGTTTTTGGCTTTTTACTTACAAATATCGAAATGGTCTTTGTAGGTAAGATTGGGACAGATTTAACAAATCAAATAGGATATCATAGCTATGATAATTATGCAGGTTTGAGCTCGTGATTTCTTGTCCTTTTTCCTAAACTTCTAAAATAAACGTGAAATTTTTATTCTTACCTTTATGATATCGTGACTCTAAGCTGTGACTAGCCATGTTGGATTTGCCAGCCGGAGGGAATCCACTCTAAAACAGCTTCTGCGGTAAGTGTTAGGTCGATCTAGTGACCAACTGTTTGCTAGCACGGTCTTACATTTTCTGTTGTACAGACACTTTGCTTTGTAAACTATATAATGCAAACTATAATTCAAAAGAAGACATTTGATTTTTGTGTGTAATCGCGTGACCCAGAGTGCAAAGGTGATTAATTTAACATCAAAATTAGGGAATTTGTCGTCCGTAAGACGTAATACTATTCTAGTAATACTACCCATATCATCAACCAAGTAGAGTTATTGAATTGGTATATTGATGTTTTCGTTGTACTAAGGCGGTGGTTTCTCAAATTGCATATTCACCTCAGCAAATTAACCCGATTATTTGTTGGCCTGAAACATGTTTCTAAAATAACGCGTTTTTTCTCCAGTTTACGTTCTAAGCAGTTCATCTGGAACCCGTTTGCCAGATTTATGCTCAAATTTGTATTTGTTCTTTTATGTAAGCACATTTTTAACAATTACACTATCCAATAAATGTTGCTCTCATGTAAGCAGCCTGTGAAACGCTAGAATTATTTACTCTAACATCTAGAAAAGGCAGCTATTGCTTGTCCCTCTCTCAAACCAAATATTATGTCTCTATTAACCTGTTTTAGCGTTTCCAGCAACTATGCGATATTTACCCCGTAAATTATGAACAAAAGTGTGTAGTGTCAGCGAATCTCTTTCTAATTTTAATATTAGCTCCACGGCTTTCAGGTGAGATATGCATACGTCTGCCAAGTTTGGGAGCGTTAAAACTTCAAATGGAAAAACTTTTCAACTTCAGTTGCATTGATACTGGCTTTATATGACGTTAACTCCAATGGTGCTTGAATACAAATTCTCATAGGAGATCATACTGTACAGTTGCCTCATATTTGTTGACCAAATATATATTGGATATGGGGCGTAGTATCGGCTCTCAATGACAAGTCGTAATTCCGCACAAAACTCATGTGGACATGTGATTATACCTTTAGTTCATGCTCAATTTGGTTTATTCTTCTAGTCCTAATTGAAATAATATGTTGTTAAGTACACAGCAACAAATACACAATTATTTATCAGTTGTATTAATCCACTTAATAATGTGTATGGATTTTCTGGAGTAACAGGTGTTCAGAAATAGTTGTAATATTCAATTTTAGTTAACTTGCCATATATTGAAATCCATTGTGATGGTACTACTTAACGACTCGGTAACTATACTGTTGGCAACATTTATATTTTCGACAACCCTAATGTTAGTATCAGGTACTGAAAAAATATCCGTAGTGGCGGTACCTTTGATAGGCTTTGTGTTTATATTCTATATAAATATTTGGCTTTGAAGTCACATTGTCGAAGACTTTGTATGAAGTTAGCTCCACTATTGCAGGTTTACACATTCGTATAAGAGATTGTACCGTCCGAATGTCACAATTTTATCACGAAAATATATAGTGGGTAAAGGGCGAAATACCGACTCTTAATTATGTGTCAACAGTAAGCACGAAACGAATGTGCACGAGGTTATATTTTCCGTTCATGCTATCTTTGGTTTATCCTTCTGATCATATTGGAAATAACTTGTTATTATTTTGAAATGCGAGCTTTAATAAAATTCATTGTACCCTTCCTGTGTGCAAAAACAAAAAAGAAATTTTATCAGATATAAGAAAATTTTCTTTCTCATGGTCTTCTCAAATATCTACTCATGAACATATCTTTATATATTTGTACATAAATTTAAAAAAAAAATAAATATATATATATTTGGTGCGCGGTTTACGAAAGTCTAAACTACGAGTCAACCGTAGAAATCTTACAAGTTTGGTGTATTCCAAAATTGAGCAGTTGAAGGTAGATGAAGCAGTGCTACAGGGAAGAGTCGGGTGTGTATCTTGTATATTAGATGATCTGTCTCTTTGCAAGAATGAAATTTCTGATATTTTTGTCGGCATTTATGAGAAAAGATAAAACAAGAATTTTGAATAAATTGGAAAAAGATATAAGACCTGCAGTTTTGTATTATTTAATACCGACCGATTTGGATAAGCGTGTGCTTAACTTATAAAAACTGCCAATCGATCAGCTAACAATGGAGGCATTATCAATGGACCAAAATTATGAAATACATCCTTCTAATAAACGCGATGTTGATTTTGAGGCAGCATTTGAATTGCTATTTGAACAAACAGCTGACCTGGAACCTACCAGTAGTGATTATAAAATTTGGTTCAAGACTACATTTGTTGATCAAGCTTCACATTTGAAATCGTCTAAATGCGCAGAACAGCATGCATTGACAAAGCAACATCTACATGCGCTTAGAGGTATCAGAAGAAATGCAGACATAAAAATACTACGCGCTGATAAATGCAACAGCGTAGTTATAATAGACAAATCAGATTACATGCGAAAGATGGAAAACATGTTAAAAGAAAATACAAAATTCACACGTCTAGACGATAAATCAAATGAAATAGACAAGGTGGAGCACAAAGTAATAAATGAAATTAAGATTTTGACAGGTGCCGGTTTTATTGATGAGGCCACTGCACAGAAGCTCAAGCCAGTTGGATCATCTACACCAATAATGTACGGATTACCAAAAAACACATAAAAGGTTGTCCAATTAGGTCAATTTTATCAATGGTAAATTCTCCGTTTTATGCTCTAGCTAAATGGCTAGTTCGTTTACTTTAACCATTACTTAAACTACTAAATAGTTATTCGGTTGCCGATTCGTTTGAGTTTGTAAAAAAATTCAAGATATAAATGTTAAAAAAAAGATTATGGTATATTTTGATGTTACGTTTTTGTTTACAAATGTTTCAATTGATGAAACCATTGACATTATAGGTTCGCAACACCTAATACATACTTGCATATATATTAGTTCTCCGCAACAAACAGTATTTAACTGACATATTACCATCGCCGGTGTCAGGTCACACTATACGCAAGCTTATCTTATTATGCACGAAAGACGTACGGTTTCGTTTTAATGGAAGCATCTTCAAACAGACTGATGGTGTGGCAATGGGAAGCCCCTTATCTCCAGTGCTGGCTGAGACTATTCTAGGGCACCTAGAGAACACATCATAAAAGAGTGACATAAGTAAATGTGCTCAATATATACGGTACGTGGATGATATATTTCTTGTACTTAAGAACAGGTCGCAACCACGAACATTGCTTCAAAGTTTCAACAAAGCACATAAGAATATCGGTTTCACGTCAGAGCACGAGAAAGATGACTGTCTGCCTTTCCTAGATGTACTATTAAAGAAAGAAACTAATGATAAATTAAACAGAACAATTTACCATAAACCAACATGGTCTGCACAGTATTTGCATTACAGCAGTTTTATGCCATTTCAATATAAATTATCAACAGTTCGTGGTTGCTTTTCAAGAATTGACAGGTTGGTTAGTCAAGATTCAAAAGAAAATGAATATAATAAAGCAATTAACGATTTAATGTCTAATGGCTATCCCAGACAATTAATTGAATCAATTATTAAAAGGAGAATTCAACAGAAACAGACGTATTACGGGCCAGAAAAGAAAACAGTCTACCTAAAGGTCCCATTTAATGGGAATGCAGTTTCCCGAATGGCACAAAAGGAAGTTGAAGCAGCATTAACACGCACATTTAATGCAGCTAAACTACGAGTGTTATTTGGGGGTAACGCACTTGCCTTTACCAGCAATCAAAGAGAAACAGCCGTTAATGTTGATATCAAATATTATTTAACAATATACGTGGGAAAGTTGTCGATCAACTTACGTAGGCCGATCGACCAGATGGTTAATTACTCGGATGAGAGAATATTGTAATTTAAATGCCTGTTTTAAATCAAACGGTGAATACACGTCTACTATTGGCAACACATCATCGAAACATCGCACGTATGTTCTCCAGACGTAGCATTCAAAGTAATTACTAAATGCAAAAACAAAAGGGAGCTAGCCACATACGAAACCTTATGAATAAACAAATTGTAACCGGAATTATGCAAGCAGAAGAAGCACGTACAAGCATTGAGCTTGAACTGGATGTGACGCACGCAATTTGATTGGTTTCCGTTTTTCACACTCTCTCTATGTTCACATATTTCTATCTTGTTTTGCTTTCCAATTTATATATAAAGATATGTTCATTAGTAGATATTTGAGAAGACAATGCGAAAGAAATGTTTCTTATATCTGATAAAATTTCTTTTTGTTTTTGCACACTGGAAGGGTCCAATGAATTTGTTTTTAGTTGCACTACTCCCAATACACAATTGCATAAATATTAGTTCTTCGCCAAAAGCAGTATCTAACAGTTGCAATATTTTTAGTGTGTGGAAATGTACATTTGGCATTAAAAGGCATCATTATATACTTTGTGACCATTTGACTTGTAAATCAAGTTTGCGAGCTTTAAGTAAACACCAATCCCATTGAATTTTACCATTCGTCGAATAACATAGCAAAATTATCGCCATTTAAATTCAATGTGATTTTTGTTTCCTTGAAACTCGTAAACTTGATTTAGAGAATCGTTACCACCACTCGCGCAATCATTAATTGTTTAATTTGACTTGTAGTTTCTAGCAATCCGAACGAAATCAGCATCCGAATAATTTTCAAGAAGTTATAATCATTTAAAGTATGTGGTCAAAACACATAATCATTTAAATGAACGGAGAACTGATTATCGATAACGTTGATCTCATCATGTCAACTAATTTCTGGTTAAAATTTATGTTATCTAGCTAAAATGATCTTTTGTACTACATATTTGTCAATAAATAATTTATTACCTCCATCTCCAATTTTTTAAATATAAACTGGTGTTTCGTCCAGACATACAACATTATAGATTTATCCATTAGAACTTTCTCAATTATGTGTATAGTGTCTGTCCTGTCCAGTGTTACATCGTCTCTATCGTCATTACAGTGATATTTTTATTTGCCTTTCCATAGATTTCTCCCAGTACCTTTAAATGCCGCTTAGATTATCTATGCTGTTCCGTTCAATGAAACAAATTAAGAAGACGGATTTCATAGTAGTGCGCAGTCATTAAATACTTTTATGTAGTAAAACACCATTCAATGTTAGCATTTTCAATATTTGTCAAAATGGAGACTAATAAATAAGCTGGGGTGGCATTTCTGACAGATTTTAATGCCTTTATTATCAATTGACACATTTTACCTAAATATTTGTTGATGTCACATAAATTGCGGCCAGTTTATTATTAAGGCTTGAGAATTTTAATCAAATAAAAATCTTTATTATTAAATAAACTGAATACTGGATTGAATTTTACTCGCTCACATTTTTTAATACTAGACAATGAGGTTTACGTCTAAGTAAAATGTGTAAATGCTAATTATTAAAAAAATGTAAATAACGAAAATCATTGATTGTTATATAAAGAAAATATACACTTACGCTTACAATGTCACATGGAAACGCTTTTATTTTTAAGTATTCACAGCAAAGTAATCAAGTAGATCAACTTTCAACAAGATTAATTATTTTAATCTCTCATCATTTATCAATTTAGTACAGCTTCTGAAAAATAAATTAATTTTCGTCATCAAACTTACGGTAAAATAAATTACAATATGCAGTTTTCTACATAGAAACTTTCATTTGCTACTTAATATCTTAGAAACAAATATATTTTCCCAGTTTGGATGAAGGTAACGTAAGTGACGATATTAAGACAAGAAAAAATTGATTATCAAAAATGTTAAGAAATTTCATTATTGAAAATAGTAAGATGCCTATTGCGAAAGCACAAATATGGGTGGTGGTAGATCGAATGAAGGTTGCCCAAAAGTTGACCCATTAGATCATTGCTCATCGGTTTTACATACTCATGCAAATGATACAAGCCCAATAAAATCTCCATTTCAAGCATATGTTGAAACCAGGTATCCTGTCGGCTCTTTGAAAAAAATACTACCAACGGACTGAGAACTCTATTCTTGCCCAGACGTTTGTGTCGTCTCTTTGTAGAACTGGCTACCGGGAACATTAACAGAAATTCAGAGAGTTCTGGCATTCTTTGTGGTCGTCTTCATCCAGGCGACATTTATGTGACCACTTTGATAATCCAATAAAAGCCAGGTGCCACAAGTTTTGATGCGGCATTTCTAAATCAAGTGTTGGCTTATTGGAAAAGACGTAAAATGCATATTCTTGGCTAGATATGCACTAATATAAATAATTCAATGCTTATGAATGACTTGCACACTCATTTATTTTTTGAGTATTTATTACCTGAGGCTGTTGCTATTTTGTGCTTTGTTAAATGTACCAAGGTTGGTGTATTTTCTTTCACGGAATATGGATTTAATTACATTTTATGTTGTAATGAACGCGGTCCACATTCGCACTCCACATTGCAGCCGCTATTTGAGAATAGTCGTCATGTAGTTTTTGATGATGAACTACAATTTGGCGTACAAATGTTGTATACATACCGTCGGGAAAGAATTTATGACGAAATAAATTTATTTAATTGTAGAATGGACAGAGAGTATCATGAAGTTGACTCGTTTGATGATTGTTGGTCAGCAGCATATTCTCTTTCGCCTGACACAAGCTCTATTGAATCTCCATCTCTAATAGATGAACAGAATGAGAAGCATGAATGTTTATTGACAACTAATTCGGGCAGTGAACTGAGAAAAGTTCGTTTGCAAAAGCGTTTACCACAATGTTTTGCGAAACTGTCTGTTAACAAAATATATAGAAATGATATCGTTTTTGGTCTACTTTGCGGTTTCGTTGACTCAGGGGAATTTTATGTCACTTTACTAGCATTGTACGAGAAAACATGCAACTCAAAATCGGAAGTAAAATTTCAAAATATAGTATTGACATATTGTGAAAAACATGGAATGCGTATCTTTAGCTGGATACGCACAAATATTAATGTGCCTGCATTTATGAACGTCACTGACCTGCATCATCAAAAAGTTCTTCAGAACGATTTACCCGAGGCCATTGGTGTCGTCCGTTTTTTTAGATATGCAATGACTGGCATCTTTGCTTTGATCAAGAAAGGATTTCGAATGCATTCGACAATGTCCTCTTCGAAAACCTCATTCACACCACAATCCAGAGCTGTTATTGGATTATTGCCGTCATGTGGTAATAGACAATAATCTACAGTTTGATATCAAAACGGTGGATGAACTCCAACTGGCAAGGTCTAAATTGTTGAAATTAATTTTGTTATCGTTATATTGTAGTTTGTTTTTTATAACTCACAATTTAAAGAAGCCTCTTATTCATGACGTTAAATTTTAGTGGATAGTCAAGCTCACAAAACGTCATACCCATTGTTGTGGGCCACTATTTTGTAATTATCTTTACACACGCTATAAATAATAACAACTATGTATTTACTTAATTTGTCTTCGAATAAATTCCGCTGATTTCAATATAGTAACTCAAAAAATTGTGCGGCAGGCTGCGATGTTTAAGCTGACAATCATTAAGTTCTTATAGTACCAAACAACAATACAAACTCTTTTTAATCACTTTTAGGAGAGAATGTTTGTTCAAAATTTGACATCAGATTCTGGTGTTGATTTTCTTCCAAATGAAAATAACAGTAATGGGGAAGCTTAAGAGAGATTTATTATTACCGTAATTCATATCCATGAAACACACAGCGTCCTTATTCAGCTCCGCGTGAAATTTCAAAATTTTTGGCAGAACATTTCCCCTGAGACTATTTCTAACGTATGTGCAGTTCGATAATTTTGAGATTAGTGTCCATTTTTAAAATCTAATGAAATTTATTGTCCTCAGCAAAGGAATGTAACTCGCGCCTATTCACAAATTACTACATTGACGTTAATCAAGTATAGACCTTACATATTTCTGATGATAATCCCATGTTCGAAGTAAATTCGTAACATGCGTTCTACTCCTGACACATTTTGCAATTTGTTAATTTAAATCTTAACTTGACGATAATGAAGAAAACTCTCTCAGCTCCATATGGTTGACTACAAAGTCAGATTTTACTGATAATTATTTCACTTTCTGTCCCTCGATACGTATAAAGCTTTGAAAAATGTTCAATTGAAGTCCTCTTTCTTTTTATTTCTTTGGTTATATTTTTGATTTTTAAATTATTAAAAATTTATATTCATACTCAAAATTTTAAACTAAATCTTGAATGCCCGAAAATCCATTTTGTTAAGTACTTTCTATTTTTGGAGTCAGTAATTTTTCCTTTTTTCGTTATATAAAATCATATTCCTGACGATTATACGAAGAAGAATCATATTTCTATGTTTACATTCAAATGCATTCTTAATTTCAATGGAGAGTTAAACAGTTTATTTAAGCACAACTTTAATGTAATTTATACATACAAAACACATTGAGAAAGGCAATTTTATAATCGCGAGAACCCAACTTGATTGCAATGGGTGACCTAGTGTTTATTTACAGTTCACACATTATTTGGAATTACCTGAACCTTGGTGTACCCAGCAATAAATTTGCACTCACTGTCTTCATTTTGATTCCGAATATTTTGACTTCCATTTACGGAAGCCTTTTTCAACGGAAAGCACATCCCACAAATAATTCGACATATTGAGTGTCATTTTGTTTGTGGGATTTGCTTTACGTTGAAAAAGGCTTCCGAAATCGGAGGTGAAAATATTCGGAGTCAAATAGAAGGCATTAGATGCAAATGCTTTGTTGGGTACATTTAGGATTAGGTAGGTAATCTAGTCTCTGTCACACATCATGTTACTTTCATAGCTTTTAATGTCATTTTTATGCAAAACTAAAACATCTGCGTATTGTGCTGGTGTAACGCTGTATTGTAATAACATTATTCGATACATTAAAATATCAATTTTAAAAAGCGTTCGGTCATGTATGTATTTGCGTGCCTTTCATGCTACATTCCCATTTCTTGCGAGTTACTTAATAAACTAACACTTCTTTTTGCGTGTGCGTTTGTACGCGCGTTACCCGGCATACGCATTTCTCGATTCCTGTTTGTCGTGTATTATGTTGGTTTGATTCAATTTAATCCTCACTGCTCTCGAAGTTGGGTTGTAAGAAGTACCAGTTTTTACAGTCGAGTTGAGTTCTTGCGAAAATAAAATATCGTTTTCCAACGGTGCTCTGTAAATTTCCTTTATAGTTCATTTTGCTTCAATGAGCGGTTAATTTATCATCAAATGACAAATATTTATATTATTATGATTAATACAAATGAACAACATTTATAGTCCTATTATTATAATTATTTTAAATGTCAGCTCGTTGTAATCTGGTATTTTGTATTTCACGTTTTAAGAATGACAAAAATTAACTAAAAATATTCCACTCATATATTTATTGATGCAATTAACTAATACATAGACAATTAGGTATTGCACACCTCGAAACAAAATTGTTCTGTTTGGAGCAAGATGATATTACAAAGCCAACATAAAGAAAGATTTAATCCTCTAAACACATTCGCTTCTTGCTTACTTGCGAATAAATTGAGGTATCTAGTACTAAGTCCTATACCCACTACAGAAATGCAAGACATATGGACAGTACAATCTACTATGCGTAAATGGAGTCAAGCAGAAATGAAGCTAATTTCAATTAAATTCTTTGAAAGTGCTAAACCAAACCCAAATCACTATACATAAAATAGACCGAGCCTGTGATAGGTATCAAAGCAAAGGTTTTTTAGATGGGTTTCCTCTAAGATATATTCAGAAATGCAATTTTTTCTGATAAAATTTCACTCTAGCGAAACTATACACAATGGTTACGATTGATATCAGATATCAAATCTCGTGGACATATTGGCAGTAATCAATTAAATACATTGTAGTCAAATATTTGTAATTTAGTGGACTAATACATTATATTTATCTATTTGTTATTATAAATTAAGCATTACATAAAGTGGAGAGACAATTCATTAAACAGAGCAATTTTGTCCTTATTGGGAACTCACTGTTCACCCGGGATCTCTTTTTAAAGAACAGACACCACACTAACTTGATAAGTGATATTGAATTGAACTTTTATGTTATTAAACGATCATTGGTTGCGTGGGCGCTGATAACTTTTCATTAAATCAAGGTTTCGGTCTTGATATAAACACCATTTCCATTATATATATTTGTTGGTATGAACTAATCAACGTATAGTGTAGAAAGTTAGCTCATAAAGTAGATCGTTTTCGTCCTTATTGGGAACCCATCAATTACGATCGAGAATTTGACGCGGGTATGGCTCAAACCCGTTCAATAATGACGTATTGAGGTCATTTTGATTTATAGGTCTTGAAAGATGCTATATATTCTCCAAATGAAAGAAAGTCTAACCAAGTAACATTAATTTATATATAACTGAATAGTTTTTGTAGCATGCAGCAGGGTGAATCAGTGGCTCGAATCACAGACTCCGAAGCAGTTGTTGCCAGTTTCGAGTCCTGTCCACGGCAAAATGTAGTATTTAAAGTCTCCAATAAGGACGAAACCGGTCTAATGAAAAATATATATAATGGGAATGATGTTTATTGCACAATAGCAACGTTGATTTAAATCATTATTGTCATCACTCTCGCAAACAATGGCCGCTTAAGTGTATATATGTTCATTTTAATAATACTTCACCAGATATTGTCTTATATGTTTTATAATGACAGATTGTATGAGATTATTTAAAACTTTAATTCTAACGAGATACCACATTTGCTGCACATGAAGGAAAGGCTAACCAAACAACATCATTTAGTATATATTTGAAAATTGTTTTTATCGTGCGATAAATTGACCCAGCGGCCTCATCAAATAAGATCACGTGCTTATTTAGCGTAAAACTGACTAAATGATTATCTAAAAATATATTCTTATCGACAAAATTACAAACGGGCCGATTAGAGTTTAACTGTGATAGTGAACTGGACCGAGGTCTTGTTCCGACTCAATGCTCTCTAGTTACCTACTAATTGTTGCTAAAATCTAATATATATGTATATATATATTTAATTGCGTATAAAGTGTTGCGTATCTAGTTGCAAGTTAGTTCACATATGACCAATAGGATAAACCAAAGACAACATGAACGTAACCTATTATCTCATGCGCACATAAGGTTCCATTTATAGAGTCTTTGGATTATCCTTCTTGTCATATCTGAACTAATTTTTTACTAGGTACGCAACACCTAATACACAATTGCATATATTATTTCTCTACAGTACTTAACTGTTACATATTTCATTTAATGATGTCTTGATTACCGCGAAATGTGATAACTGATATCGATCAGGGTTAGAGGGTATGGATTTTCTGGAGCAAACGCTGTTCAGAAGTAGCTTGAATTCTCAATTTTGATGAAATTTGGCACTATTTAAATCCATTGTGTTAGTACCATTTACCGACTCGGCCACCGTAGTGTTGGTACCATGTACCGTTATCAGGTACTGACGCAAAATGCCATAATGTTGGTACCATTTACAGGCTTTGTATATATATATATATATATATATATATATATATATATATATATATATATATATATATAGTGAAATGGATTCCAAGTCGCATTGTTTTAATAGGCTTGAAATCCAACAAAGCGAGGTTCAGTCAAACAGACGATTACGTTCTTTGTTTATGGATTTCAGCGAAATACGAGCCTATTTCATGTTTTTCACGCGATAAATAGCTTCTAATAATCAGTAAATTATTAGGCTACGTGGAAATAGAGTTTAGTAGGAGTTATTGGGCCAGTAACAAGTTAATTCAAATGCACACTTTAGCCGCTCCTCCTGTTTATTTGTCTATTAACTTGTAATTGGGTGCAATATGTCTAATAAAAGCACACACAAATATTTAAATATTTCGAAAAATTATTATCAGCACTTATGCTCCCAGTACCTTAGCACAAGACTGCACCAGTTTGACTTGTCGAACTCTCAAATGCATCCAACACAGTGCAATCTACGTGTTTGCCATATTGGGCAAAAAATCATAAAACGCAATATATGCCAAAGCTGTATTTGATTACTTAAATTAATATGTCGTAATTGAGTCGGAGTGACATGCGACACCTACTGATTAGTGCCAAGCGAAAATTAAGTAAAGGAGTGTGTCAGAGCTCTCTTTTATTGTACAACGACTGTAATAACACAATTTAGTCCTACACAGATCATGTGTCGCAAACAAATTCTGTATAAGGCGACTAATAATCTAATTTTTGTATTAAAAAATCTTATATGAGATATATTTTTAGCAAAAAGAACCACTAAAATGCCGACTATTGTTACTAAAGTAATACAACATAGCATTATATATGCCAACATGGGATGAACTGAGGGAATAGTTGTAAATAAGCACAAGCCAATGTATAAATATCATCATCATACACATCTATACAAAAGCCAAAAGTAACTAATGTTTACTTACTTTACTTTACTTTACTGCGGCTGACTCCTTTTGGAGGATAAGCCGGCTCCATTTTCATGGAGTTTCTTGGGAATTTTGTACAAGTGGTGTCCCCTCACCACTCGGCTTTTTGATCGAGGACGCACCTCTAGCCTTTGCACATCCAAGCGCAGTCTGCAAGGCAGCAGTAAGTTGCATGGTTGCCGGTGGCTGTTGAAAGCTCATTCGCCATTCGGAAGTACGGGGTACTGTCCAGGAGTCCATGTAATCCTGTGGCTGTTGAACCCTTTTGTGGCGGGGAACACACGCCGAGTCATGGTGCCGTCGTCGGGCTCATGTGGTATTTTATAGGAGATCCGATTGCCGGTCGGAAATCCACCACGCCTTGGTGACACCACCGCCATAGCCCCGTTAGCCCATGTACGATCGGTCATCGAGACATGGTTGACACCGTCGTACCACGTTGAGGAGGGGATGGACTTTAAAATCATAAGTCGTTCATGGTTATATGTGGACTGTAAAAGTACACTAGGTCTTCCATTCCTAGTAAGAATATTTTGTATTCGGAGTTTTTCTTCTCTTAGATAGCTTGCCAACCAAAGTTAATGCGTACTATCTTCCCAGATGCCAGTGGCCAAAATTTCCTTCAGCAGCCAAAACTTGCTCGTTACGCATGGCACGCTTGCTCTCATTCCATCAAGCACATTTAACAATAAAAGTTACTGCGCAGTTAGACCAAAATCGAGGCTTCACATGAAACGGGATGATGGCTGCGTCCCTTCAGACCAGGTAAGTTTCATGCTACTATTCCTGAACTGACTAGATTGTGCCGGTAGGTCGTCAGACCGGAATTTCTATGGCTACCGGCTATCTCATCCTATTTAGCTTATTTTACAAAATGCTGATTTGTCAATGTGACGATGCATTATACCATAGAATGGTTCTCAATTTCTAAAAATATTTGCAGAGCAGAATAGCTTCCACTTCTTTACAAAAGAAGTCTCCCAATAATGCACATTTAAGTTCAAACTTTGAACAAAGTTAAATCATTTCATAACAAAAGAAGTCATAAAGTGCGTTTAATTATTATTTATAATTTTAATAAATGAACGCACTTTATGACATTTTTGGTCATGAAACGAGTTGACTTTGTCCAAAAGTTGAACTTAGTTGTCCATTATTGGAAGAATTATTTCGTGAAGAAGTTGAGGCTATTCTGCTCAGCAAATATTTTTAGAAATTGAGAACCATTCTATGTCATAAATGTAAGCAAAACCCTTAGAGGCGCCTTAGTTTCTGATAGGTCACCTGTAATTAGCATCTGGAGCATTATGTAGTACGAGATTAGGTAGGCTTCGGCTCGACTTCCATTGAGAAAACCTGAAAACGTGTTTCTTATCCATAATAGTACCAAAAGTAGTTCAATATGCAGCATCTGCCACAAAACTAAGACGAGATCCCACTCTGTTTAGTAAATATAGAGCAAGTTTGTTTAGCGAAATTGGTTTCACGTGTCCATTTTATTTCTCGGTTTAAAACTGTTCAAGATATGTCATCAAATAGAGTTCTGTGGCACTTTTGTTGTAGCTTTCATTCTTAATATTTTTATTCTAGAGAGGTAGAGTTAACTGCTATGGTTAATTTGTTTATGAAGCAGTAGAATGAAAACCTCTATCATATTATGTTACCGATATCATCATGTCTTAAAACTGATTTGATCTTTATTTTATTGTGTAAACGTGTATGTTGCCACGTTCCTGTGTATTATCTAGGTAAGTAACTCCATTTTGGCAACTAATACTACAAAAACTTCAACACAGCGTCACACCAGCATGCTTCACCGCCGCAAAACCTTGAAATTCAGTATTAGGTATGAGCTTTAAATGAACGCGAGGTCACGTACAAAATCATTCTACATTAACACTGTTTCGTTACGAGTTTTTTCACTATAATTATAAAGTTATTATTTTTTTGATTATGTGACAGTGTAAGAACCGTTGCAACTACTAAATGCTAATGACGTTGATGATGCTTATGGTAGTGAAACAAATATTTATATATACACATATACCATTCATTTTCATTTGCATGAAGAGAAATATAACAAAATATAAAATTGTGTTGTTTAAGAAATGTATCTCTATCAAAAATGAAAGGAATAGTATAACGTTAATATTTTTTAATATATTTAATAAGTTTAAATAGTTCTACCTCGCCAGACAGCACACAGAATCAATACAACCTAGGCGTACAGACAAGACATTCAGGGTCGCGTCAAAAACACATCGAAGCCACATGGGCAATACAACTTCATTTCGGTTTTCACTGTATGTGACATATATATATACATTATATATATATATATATATATATTGACAAAATGCTTCAAGGTTCATGATACACATTTAATTTTCCTTTCATGCTTGTGCTTTGATTTTTTTTGAATATATCAATTTGGTTTAAAATTCTTCTAATATTGTTCTGTAGCGCCTCAGCTAAAGTGCTATACAGTATTTTAAAGCGCGTCCAATTGAGCATTATTTTTGGTAGCCGTAAAGAAGGCTCGACAATTATTCACCGGCTTATACCATGATAGTTTCAAATACCAGAGCAGTGGCAGATTCTAGAAGTCATTTTAGAGCCTTCCTATGTGAGTTATTTTGTTATTTGCTGATCTTCTATTAGACGGATGTAGAGAATGAGCTGCAGGATATAGCAACTGTTGTGTTGAAGTCTTCGTATAACTTACTGATAATCTGTGACAAAACCAAAATTCTAAAAACTGTATAAATTCGACTAATAAGTTAATCAATGACAATTGTGGGGATGCGCAGCAGCAATAAATTGACGATACTGATGCAAACTGTTTTAGTTAATCAATTTTTGTCGAATAGAATACCGTCAACAAGACAGAAGGTGATAGCTCATGCACGTAATGAGTAAGTCAGAGTGTCTTGTGTAGGAAATGCCTTTGGCCTTTATAGTTGCATGTGGCGCGTAAATTGGTTTGTAACACGCGGCTCCTCGTTACAACCCAACGATGTTCGATTTTGACAAATACAGTGCTCTTTAAGGTCAAATAATCTAACTCTGTTATTACACAATATTTCTCTTAACTGTGATTTTAGATGCAATCTCTGTTAGTTTCAAGCAGTTTTAATTGAGATTTCTTGAACTGCAATTTTATTTGTAATTAATAGGGTTGTTTATTAAATATACAGAACCGCGCGCGATACGCATGGAACACGCGGTGGATTATTGTGTCACAGTGGATTCATTTCGCTCAGTTGGATTATTCACTATTTTACTGTTATCAGAACTGTGCCATTCCGAATTTCAGAAAATAATAGATTATAATAATGACATGAATTAAACTATAGCAACCAAAGAACTAAATATTCGCGAGTTTTTATCATTGAAGTCTTTAAACGATTTACATACTCCTTTTTAGTGATAACTTTTAACCATAATGTAGGAGTTTTTCGCGGGGTTGATTTCTAGTTCGTGAATTTTATACCCGTCCTACATATCAATGGTGGCTATTATTACTACCCGTGCGCTTAATCAGTCTCTGATCTTTTTCGGATGGTTGATGTGAGAAAGAAAAATCATCTGGTCATACGTATATTAGATATAATGTTGCAAATAGTAATGTAATACACAGTTAGTTCAAATTGAATATATGTTAGTCAGCTGTAAAAATAGATTTTTATGCAAAAATAGGTCTTAAACACCATTCGCAGTTAAACTAAATTGTCCGTCTCCTAGACGGCCAAGATTAAAATGATTTATGTTTATAAAGAAAAATGTTTTGCACACAAATAGTTATTCTTACACAAATGTCTGAATTGAACTGCATTTATACCATCGACTTAAAACATATGATGATATGGAAAAAGTCATCGTTAAAAGTTATCATTAAAAATGAAAGGGTAAGCCCCATAAAGACTTTAATGACAAAAAACTCGATTGAAAATACATGATGACCTGAATGGAATCAAAGTTAAAAGTTATCACTAAAAAAGGATATGAAAACCGTATAAAGACTTCAATGACAAAAACTCGATTGAAAATACATGATGACATGAATGGAATCAAAGTTAAAATTATCACTAAAAAAGGATATGAAAACCGTATAAAGACTTCAATGACAATAAACTCACGAATGTTTTGTTCTTTGGTTGCTATAGTTTAATTCATGTCATTATTATAATCTATTATTCTCTGAAATTCGGAATGGCACAGTTCTGATAACAGTAAAATTGTGAATAATCCAACTGAGCGAAATAAATTTACTGTGACATTATAGTCCGCCGCTTGATCCTCGCGGATCGCGCGCGGTTCTGTTTATTTCATAAAACCCTATTAATTACAAATAAAATTTCAGTTCGAGAAATATCGATTAAAACTGCTTGAAACTAATAGAGATTGTTTCTAAAATCACCGTAAAGAGGACTATGGTATAAGAACAGATTTAGATTATTTGACCTTAAAGAGCACTTTATCGAACATCATTGGGTTGTAACACGGAGCCGCGTGTTACAATACTGTCAAGTATTTAATCAAAGAATGTTCTAGAAAATAAACGAATAATTTCTTTTTAAATAATATTCGTTTCAATCAGTATCGGTGGTTTCAATTTATGAATAAATGACACTTTAATTTTGTCGGAGGAAATATCTTACTCTGCACTGTAGAGGTTAAATTAATTACTAAACACCAATTAACCTCTCATATAAAATTAAATCAATTTTTATTTTTGGACATTTGATGTTATCGCTGGTTTCGTAAAACAATATTGTATTTTTTTGGAATTTCTTTTGTTCATATTGTCGAAGGTTTGGACTTGTCTTGTCAAAAAAAATTAGAGAGTTTTGATATGAGTTGCCGTATTGCTTAATCGGGACACTGCGTGGTTCCATCACCGATTCATTTTTAGTAGAGGCCCTTAGGTCACTACCATAAGGGGGTCTCTTGGATGCCAGGCCCGGAAAATCCATATATGCGGAATGATCATCTATCTTGGAACACTTAAGTTCCTCTGAACTATCTCTTAAGCTACAATCCTTAAGTCCACTAGCCAACTGCTCTGTATCCTCAGTATTTAATAAACCAGACATAATATTATTAAATTACTTGCAATTTATATATTATATTAAATAAGTAAGCTTACCCGGATACGCTGATATCCACAGGATACTGAATCGGAATGATTGAGACCTTAAAACAAATATTTACGTTAAATACCCAAAGCAAATTTGTGGTTCTTTTCGCTGATAATTAAAAAGAACAAATCGACAAGAAGATTATAATGTTTTATTCACAAAGAGTCGGAGATGGAACCACGCAGTGTCCCGCTTGTGCAATTCAGAAACTCAGATCAAAAACTCTCTCATTTTCCTTCGACAAGACAAGTCCAAAACTTCGACAATATGAACAAAAGAACTTCCAAAAAAAATTTACAATATTGTTTTACGAAACCAGCGATAACATCAAATGTCCAAAAATAAAAATTGATTTATTTTTATATGAGAGGTTAATTGGTGTCCAATAATTAATTTAACCTCTACAGCACGACTTCTATATCTAGTTCTTTTCGGGGTTTGAAATAATAATCTGATTTCTGTTGCACAGTGTTTCAACATTGCGCGTACGCAATACATAGCACTTAATAATCTTTAAAAATGCTAATAATTGTTATATTTTTCATACAATATCTTTGTTTGTTGAAGCTGCTCGTTTTTATTTTCAAACCTAATGAATTCCTTTATCGAGAGGGTATGTCGACTTTTATTAACTTTTAGGATTTGGAAAAGTTGTGTCAATGTGCTGCTAGTTCAATATCAAAGATATATAAAAATTCTTCTTCAGATCTACTTGACGAGTTTGTAAAGGCTCATTTTAATGTAGTACTTAATTTATATATTGTTAGACTCATAGTTCAACTGAGCTTGAGAAGATTCTTTTCAATGAATTTATTATACTATGGTTGGGAAAGGTTCGTCTCATTTATTATGTTGTCAAACTTATTTTAACGCTGTTGTTACTATTTCGTTTTGGAAAATCAAAATTTTTGTAAACTCATTATTAATCAACTCTTTCGATTCAAATTAATAGATTATACAGGCATTTCACCTATTGAGACAATTGATCGCTTTTCTATATGATTATTAAAAGAGCAAGATCGATTATAGACTTGCAACATGAAATCTTAAAATTTTAAATCGATAATTGTTTCTTCCTTTAAATTGTCATTCTTTTAATTAAAATCAATACCACCTTAATTTGTTACAATTTAATTTTTGCCTCAACCAATGGAATCCCTATGATTGTCTTGAATTTTCATATCTACATATTGTTCTATATATTTTCAATTTGATGAATGGTTTTATTCTACTCATCGATTTATCTAAAAATTCCAACTGTGTGCGATGTCCACAAAATAACATTTTTTGAATTCTGATGAGGATTCGTTATAGAAACTGAAACGGTAGAAAGTGCTTCTAGAATGCGAAAACGTTAACAAACGAAAATTTAGATTCAAACAGACTTTTATAAACAAAAATATCCATAATATAGACCTGGCGCATTACAAGTGCGAAGAGAACAGGTTATTCACTCATTAAATTATCTTTTAATAGTTTTTTTTAAAGATGTGCTGCTTAATAGTTCTCATAATCTCATTGTTGTTTGGGATTATTATCTCCACAAGTAGTGCATTGAAAACACATGAGCTTGAACAAAATTTAGAATTTAGAAAAGGTGTTCAGGGTATGTTTGGATTGAATTGAGAACTTGATTGAGAACCAGATTTAATAAAATTGTATATTTAGCCATCAAGCATTCTGTCATAAATTGCAGTGAACATCAGTATAGCTTAAATTAGATAAAGATCCCTAAAAGGGATCGAGGAAATGCGGCTACTTAAAATAGGCAAAATCGATTTTACCTAGTCCGGAATTATTCAGAAATTGAAAAACGCCTGTTAAAGAAAGAAAACGTTCCAACGCTGGAGAGTATTCTAGCTATCGATTATACTACGTCATCATATTTGAATTGAATGTTCTTGATAGCTTGGATAACCATTTCCTGTATGACGTGAAATTCATACACACTCCTGATGTCGTCGTCTCAGATCACTTCTGTTAAAGTAGCGGACGTAGAGTAGCAACCAGAAAAGGAGCTCAGATAGCTTCTACAAAGTTATCTTCAGCAGAGCCAGTGGACGTAATATTTGATATCTTTAGATAGCTCAATCGTTGGGTCTTGATAATTAAAAGTTTTTACGAGAGTTGTGAGCCGTTTGAATGCGCCTTTCGATGCTAAGCGCTTGCATGCTTAGAGTAATCTGAATAAGATTACATTTAAGCCTATATGATTAAATGGAAGCTTTTGGCAGTGTGTAGTCTTTAATTTGAAGTTAAATTGTAGAGTGCCTTAAAACGTGTTAAAACTGTTTGAAGATTTTACGTTTGGATAAAGGTGACGTCACGTTTAGCGGGAAGATTTTACGTCAGGGATCTTGGATAAACAGGAAGATATGTTGTCGGGGACGATTATTTCATTTTAAGTTATTGCAATGCAGAGTTCGTTGAATGCAAAGCAATTAATGAAATTTCTATATGTATGTATGATCTCCTATTAAGCGGAGGTTGTTAGGAGGTTAATAAAGGACACTTGGCAATAATAGAGATTGTGGGAAATCTCTCGGTGCTGGACATTTACCAAGACTCTAGTGATGAAACCGTCCAGTTGAAGGTTTTCCCCGCGTGGAGAGGTGCATGAGCTGATGTAGCAAATTTTCAGCAAAGAGCCGCAGCAATGGATTGTTTTGTTAAGTTAAATCAATAAAGTTCGAATTGAGGGTTTAAACTTGCCAAGTATAATATAATGGTCAAGCAGTTAAGTGAAGAAAGTGGATAAAGGTTCGGCCCGCTGATGTCTTTGATGATTAAAAGGTAAAAGCCAGTAATATATATATATATATATATATATATATATATATATATATATATATATATATATATATACAGATAAACTTTGATGCAGTAACATAATTAGGAAGCACACATGTCAAGTTTGAAGGAGTTAAGAGGAGCTAGATGTATGGATATGAGGGAGAACCGCATTTATGCGGCTAACCCACCATCACAGCGAACAGCTCTGACACCTAGAAGAAATGAGTATACATAAGTGAGGAAAGTTGCTGCTTTGTATTATGTGCCTGCGTGATTGGATTGCACACATCAGATTCGTCCATGGAACGATGGTCATTCAACTCATCTGGTAAATCAGTCCTATCGTCAATTCAGATAAACTGGGGAATGCAACGATCCAAAGAAACACAATCCTCAACGTCATTTACCTCTATGATGACATTTTTGTCAGTCATCCGCTTGACTTTATATGGTTCTTTGTAAAATGGTGTCAGGCAGTTCTTACATAAACATGCAAAGCCGATCTTAGATTAGAGGACACATAGCACTTGGTTTTTGCTTTCTAGTCTTGGTCGGAGCCAAACGACACATCTTATCTCTAAGTGCTCCTACAAACCAATCTACATAACTAGAAGCCCAATCAAGACTGCTTGGAGTTTCTGTTAGAAGATCTCCAGGCAACCTTAATGGTTCTCCGTAAACCAATTCTGCTATTGAAGTTCCTAATTGTGCCCTATATCTGTTGCGCATGGCAAGTAATACTATAGGAAGATCGTGTATCCAGCTTGTTTCACTAGTACACCTTAACGCAGCTTTCAGTTCACGATGCAGCCTTTCTACCATCCTACTTGCCCATGGATTGTATGCGCTAGTATGCAATACAGTTGTTCCCATGATATTGAGAGATCTTACGAAGGCTCTGACATAAAACGACTACCGCGACCACTAGTGACTCTTTCCGGAACACCATAACGCGATATCCAACTATGTAGGAACGCGAACAAGACTTATTGTGCTGTCATATCTTTCAAAATCGCTACTTCAAATTGGTGACTAAAACGATCTACCATTGTTAGCAAATATTTTTGGCCATTGACTTCAGGCATTTAGACAATGTCTATGTGTACGTGTCTGAACCGTCCAATTGGTATCCCAATATTCTGTATCTCGGTTCTGGTATGTCTCCACACCTTACACGTTTGACACTTGGTACAGGCTCTTACCCATACCCGTATGTCTTTAGACATGTGCGGCCATACGTATCTGTCGGTGACTAATCGAATAGTGACTTTTATGGATGGATGTCCCATGTCGTGTAATTTTTGAATAATTTTGGCACGTAACTCCAACGGCACATATGGTCGTGGTTGATTTCTGGACGTTTCGCATAACAACCACTTGCCACTCAGGAGCTTGCGAACATATCCTGGTCTTTTGGACAAAACTAACGTAAAGGGATCCAATCCTTGCGCTTCCTTGATCTGATTTACTAAATTGTTCGGAGAATCATCTAGATTCTTCAATGGAGCTTGATATATCATCTCGGAATCGGCTTCATTCGGTCTGCTAAGTGCATCGGCTACCACATTCTCTTTACCAGCAATATGAGACACAGTGAAATTGAACTCTGCTAACTGGGTTATTTGAGAATTTACTCTACGAGAGTAATTAAGCCTCGCTGTTTTACCAGATATGCTAATCAACGGCTTATGATCTGTCAATAACTTCAATTGATGACCATCTAAACAATGCTTAAAATGTAGCACGGCGACATACACAGCTAGAAGCTCTTTACCAGACGTATCATACCGTTTTTCTCGATCATTAAGCTTACGGCTATAAAACCCAATCGGTCTCAATATATCCTTGTCTCTTTGCTGAAGCACTACCTGTATAAAAACATCCGAGGCATCTGTGATTAGCTCGAATGGCTTTTCCCAATCTACAGGTGCTAATGTGATTATGTCACTTAGCATTTCCTTGGTCCTCTGGAATTTTTCTCGGTCTTCCTGACTCAGGTTTATAGGCCAAGACTTCTGGATCGTGCTTTATTCACGTGTGAGATGGCATGTTAACGATCCTAGAATTCCGGCTAGACCTGGAATGAATCGACGGTAATAGCTGATCATAACCAAGTACCTTCGCAACTGGCGCACAGTCCGGGGTTCCGTTACGTCCTTGATAGCTTGGATTTTATCTTTCAAAGGTTTAATTCCGTCTTTGGAAAGTACATGTACAAGATACTTAACTGAAGAGCATCCAATATTACTCTTATTGGGTTTGACCACTAATCAATATTGTTCCAGCCTGGTCAAAACCGTTTCCAAATGCCTACGATGTTCATCGCGTGAGCGATTAAAAGTATTATGTCGTTTATGTACGCCATTGCAAATGGACAATTCTGAAGGATTTCTTTAGCCAAACGTTGGAATGTCTGACTGGCATTTTTCAAACCAAAAGCCATTCGAAAAAATTCATGCGATCCCCTTTCTGTAAATCTGACTGCGGTGAATGGTATAGAACTTTCCTCCATCGGTATCTGATAGTACGCTTTCTGGAGCTCTAAAGTTGAATAAACCTCATATCCCATTATTTCACGGATCAGAGTACTCTGGTTAGGGAGAGGATAAAAGTCACCCTTCGTCACTGAGTTTAATAGACGATAATTTCCTCAAACCCTCCATTGTCCCGGTTCAGGTTTAGGAAGTACCACTATTGGGGAAGCAAAATTGGAATTTGACCTTCTACAAATCCCCTCATCGTGCAATTGGTGAAATTCGAACACAGAAAATTATTGCTTTTGTTGTGCCAATGGTTGAGCTTTTGGTGAACAAGGCAACGGAGCCACCAATTCTATTTAGTGTTCTACTCCTTTCTTCAATCGTGTTCTTTTGGAACTGATAGTTTGAAACACTGCAAGGTGTTTCTCGATGATGTCATCAAAGTCATATGCAACTGTGGGACGGGGTAAAAGAACTGTTCTAACTGCCGAAGTGTAAGACTCAGTGTGTGTTAACACCCCTGCGCCTTCTGCGATAGTCTTAGTTTTGGGATCTAGAGTCAGTTTGAAGTGAGTCAAAAAATCCATCCCAATGATACGGTCCTTGACATCGGCTACGAGATAGTTCCACATAAAAAAAGATTTCTCGCCTAAGATCACTGACAATTCTTTCATCCCCCTAACTCCTATCGGACTACAATTTGCGGCCCACAGTTGATAATCAATTGTTGGGCAATCTGCTTCCACCACGTCTGACCTAACTATGCTTACTTCAGCACCCGTATCGATAAGAAACTCCAGTCCAGTTAATTCATCTTTAATAATGAAGTTGTTACTGGATAATCCAGCATTGTTTTCTAGATCTCCGCTTAGGAAGAATCTGACCCTCTTGCCTTCGGTATCGGTGCTATTTGATTTTGTCACATCTTGTGCTTTTGCCTTAAATATACCTTTTAAAGACATGTCTGGGAGCCTTTGAAATGGAACCCCCCTTTGGCTCCTACTAGCGGGGGTTTTATCTTTATTCCGGTGATGGATTCCACTCTACCGGTTTAGTGCTTCGTTTCTATTTGGGTGCATCTAAACGCGGGTATATGCAATTCTCTCCTTGGCACTTTGCGCTTCGTCCATATTCACAATGTGCCTTACACCATCCACGTGGCCCATCGAGACGTTGATGCGGGTGACTCCCTCGACGTCTAGTATTTATATCCTGACTCGGAAATTGCGAAATAGCTTTCGCCATATCATCCATCTTTCGATGTATACCAGCAACTTCTCTACATAATTAAGGCACACTTTTTGTAGCGTCAGAGTGGTTTCGGTATCTGCCCTAACTGGCTGCACCATGACAGAATCTGCCGTTACAGCAGGTATCTGTGGTTCCTGCTGTCTATACACTCCGTCTAGCCCTCCGAATTTAGTTGGCCAATCAATATTCATTGTGTCAAATACCTTTAATGTGTTTCTAAGCCTTGATGGTAGCTCAGCTGTAAAAATATAATTCACCACATTCATAGATATATTCAACCTGGAAGCTTTCGTACAAAGGCGTTCATAAAACTCTGATGGTAGTTGACGCCTCATCTTTTCTAAGCGTAATAATTCGCACATTTGTGCCGATCTTCCAGGTTGATATCTCTGTTGAATTTCGGCCATTAATAACTCAAATGCATTATACGCTATTTCTTCCACAGTTCTGTCTCTAAAGTTTTCCTAGGCGTTTCTGAAATTCTCAAGCAATACCATCTATGCTGCAACAAATTTCTCCATAGGGTTTACTATTTGATAAGCTGTGAATATCATTTGAGCATGCCCGACCCAACTGGAGTGTTTTTCAGATTTATATGGTAATAGACTGAATATTTTTGGACTGGCGCGGTCACCATATTTTGTAGAGGCTCCAAACTTATTAGTGACTGAGAACCCCATAAATGCCAATTCGTTATCAACCTTCCCTTGCTCATTTGAATCTAAGCTAGAATTCTCATTCATATCTATTAACTTCATGCCTGCTATATCTTGAGCTAATTTGCTTGTGTCCTCAAACTTAAGATTACTTTCCATGCTGATAGTACTTAAATATTAATTTGATAACTCAGTGATAGGCAAACGGAATGTGGACTTCTTACGTAGCAAAACACCCGATCAAATAACCTGGAAGGAAATAAGACGTGAACAACAGAATTATTGAATTACCTATTCCAGAAAGTGCCCAATATTTACGATTCAAAAGACAAAATGATAGCAGGAGTATATTGTGAAAATCGAGTAATTATAAACGTAATTGGAGAAAAGGAATAAATGCAGCTTGCTGAGGAAAGTCAGGCCAGTCACGTACAGATAACCAAAACTGAAATTACGCACAATTCAAAAGTATATATACTGTCAAGTATTTAAACAAAGAATTTCTAGAAAATAAACGAATAATTTCTTTTTAAAATTCATTTTAATCAGCCAAGGTGGTTTAAATTTATCAATAAATGTCACTTTAGTTTTGTCGGAGTAAATATCTTTCTCTACAGAAGCAAGGAGTTCTGGGTATCACAGGGCTCAGGCATAGGTGGCTCTACTTTAGTTTTTAGTCACAGTGGAATCAATTGCAATGTCGAAGTAAAGAAGGGATTAGAAAATAAAGTTAGCGGAACTCAGAAGAAGTGAGTTGAGAAAAGCAGCAATTAAAACCATAAGGAATTTAACAAAACAGGGACGAGCAATGAGGTAACCCAAATAGTACCTCAAATTGTTGAACGTTTTCTCTTGGATTTACTCCGGCCGGAGAAAATATCCATGGTAAATAGAAGGTAAAGATTGCCGGCTGAACGTTTAAGGCTTTACCACTAAGCCTTTGCAACAACGTGCTTTTACGTCTCAGTTTGACCTTTCTTGGAGAGACGAAGTCAGATCAAGATTTAAGAGTTTTAAACTCATCGTTGTTTTGCATTTTGTATTTTGTCCGGCCAAACACACGATATTCATTATCCGAGACATTCTTTAGGCGATAAAATTTTTCACCCAGCAGCCCGATCATTTCAAAAACCAGGTCATCCTTTAAAGATGGTGAGTGCGGAGATCATAAACATAAGGTGCGTTTATCATGATTACATCAAACAACCTCTCATGTTATTCCATTATTGAAATAGTTAGATTCACATAATAAGTATGGACGCAAAGTAGGAACAGAAAGATTCATAGATAGAACCACTAAAATATTCGAGTAGTCAACAACATTTTGTTTGAGTTCAGAGTGACTGATACCCAGAATCGTCAGCTTTTTGGACAAGACTGAATTATCAACTGTTGATTGCTGCTTTAGATTCATAACAGTAAAGACAAGAAATTTGAAGGATAAACGGTCAGAGAATGGAATACAAAAGAAAAATTAAATAGAACACCGCGTACAGGTGTAAATTAAAGGAAATATAATTAAATCCTTAAATTGAAGTAAAGATTAAAGTAAAACGATATAACATGATGTGTGAACAGGCGAGATTTTAAAAATCTGAAAATAAACTGAAGGTAATGTAAAAAACCGTTTTTGAATAAATATTCAAAATCCACGTTTCAGAACCACAAAGGATGTTGCACTTTACCCGCTAATATAAGGTGAAAAAATTTGTTTTCCTGGTGGGATGAAGAACTGTTCTTATTTATATTGTTTGAGTTGGGGCATTGAAAAGAGTGTATACGATTATGCAGAGGATTTTTAAGGTAAAAATCTCTGCAAAAAGTCTTTGTGAAAATTGTTAACGTTTGTTATATTCTTCAGGGCGCTTGAGAAATTTTTGTAAATTTGTGAAACCTTGGTAGCTTCATAGCACATAAATTTAAATAGAAGGTTATAAAAGACATACTATATTTGTAATATGTATTTATGAAGCATTAACTTCCAGAGTTCTCTATGTAAGTGGTATCGCTGCTCTCTTTTATAAGTTCTTGTTAACTTGACTTATTGTGTAATTTGAAATAGTTATTTCAGAGTTATGCTACGACTAAGGCATATTTCAATTATGCTAGATATGCGGTAAAAGTTTAGTATTGAATAGGAAAAGTATCTTAACTTTGACATTAATTAAATAAAAGGAGGATAGTTTTATTTAAATTAAAATTGAGGCACAAGTGAATGAACGCATTCCTACACAAATTGTGCTTTGAATTAAGTGTGTATAAATTGCGCTTAATTGGCAGAATTCTAAATCTTGGTACATTTTCTCCAAATATAGATTATCTTTAAAATAGATAATTGAAAGTTATGATTTATTTTGCTGTTTGTTTTGTGTTCAATTTGAAAGTCTGTATCAGCTAATCTTTTGTCTTTCGATTTTAGTTTTTATATGGTAGAGGTCTCCTTATTGAGTGAGTCTAGTATTAATTATATAAAGTTTTTCTGTCAATTTGTAGATTATATTTAAGCTTAGATTTATGTGGCTTCATTACGTTGAGTTTTTGCTGTTGTATGTGAAAGTAGTTCTGCATATATGATTTTATTTTAGTTTTAGTGATGAGATTTACTTCAATTTGTAAAATGGTTCAACATGCGCATTAAATAATTATCAGATTGGAACCATGTTGAACAAGTGATCTGTATTAAAAGTGTGCAAATTATGGGATAGCCGAAATTTAATACTAATTAGTACATTTTAGTTCCAAAAATAATATTACATAAAAATATTGATAAAAATGTAAATTAATTTAAATTACTGGTGCGAGCTTGATAAAAGCACTAATTCTGTTATATATTAAAAAAAGTTGCGACTGCGATTCACTTAGAAGATCGGTTCTGACCTTATTAGTAACTTATCAAGTACTGCCCAGGGTTCACACCTGGGTACGCTTGTTTCGGATTCTTTAATTCTATGCACTACGCAATCCTGTCGCAAACTACACGTAATTTTCAATCACATACAAATTTATGCTTTTAGTTAGCAATTCATTTAGGTGGAGCCTTTATAGAATATATCTAGATCTCAAAATCCAACTAACTATCTCCAAACGGTCGTTATAGAACAGACACCACGCTATATAGGAAGTGGTATTGAATTGCAGATTTGCATAATTAAACTAGCTTTGACTGTGATTGTGGTGCTAAAAATTATATAAATCAAACTTATGAGCTTGATATAAGTACCCATCCAGTAATAGTTAGTTTTGTAAGTATAAAGTAAGCATTGTGTAATGTAGCAAAGGAAATTCATCCAGTAGACGGACTGTGGCCTTTTTAGGAACTCTAAAGGTAATGTCCATATATATTTCAACCGATAGAGCTCCAGTCTAAGTACGTTTGTTTCGCAGTTTGTGATTCTATCCACCATGCTTTTTTGCCGCACACTAAACCAAATTTTTATTTATGTAGTAATTTGCATTTCTGGTTAGGCTTTTCTCCAGTTGGAGTCATTGTGGCATCCTCATAAGCCAAAAGTTCCAACCTGCCACACAAAATCTACCATTATAAAATAAACATTCTATCTGATGAAGTGTTATTGAATTGCAGACTAACACAAATATATAATTATTTAAATCATGATTGCGATCTGTATATAAACACCAATCCAATTACACATATATATATATATATTCTTTTGAAATGCGAGCCTTAATAAAATTCATAGTACTCTTTCCATGTGCAAAAATAAAAAGAAATTTTATCAGATAAAAGAAACGCTTCTTTCGCATTTTATCCTTTAGTATCTACAAATGAACATCTCTTTGTAAATAAATTGAATTAGCATCAGTGGCGGACATTTTTATAATATATAATTTTGCGTAAAAGTAAAATATGGCACATTAGTGGTATGTCCATTAGGTTAATATATAAGCAAAGATCTAAAACGCCCATACGGGAATTTCCAGAAGAGTATGCGAATAGGTCATAATTATCCATGCTTTTCAATCGGAACCTATTTACTAGTAGACTCACAAATTTTCGCCCATTCAATCGTATCTTTGTTATTGAGAGTATAATGCGTTAATAATAGACAAAGTTTACTGAAGTACCTTTAACAAGAAAATGTACTTAAAACAATTTTACGAATTGAAAGAAGCAAGGCTTTCTATTATTATAATCAAGGTTGCGGTCTTTATTTAAACACCTGACCCATTAATTACTTACAAATGTCAGTATAAACTAAGAATTGTATAGTGTAGTAAAGGCAATTCATCCAGTAGACCGGTTTCTTCCTTATTGGGAACTCATCATGTACTGGCCAGAATTTGCCGCGGACAAGGACTCGAACCTGGGCACGTCTGCTTTGGAATCTGGTGCTCTAACCACTGAGCCATCCTGCCGCACACTACACTGCACACAGTTTTCAGTTATATACTTACTAATGTAACTTTGTTAGTCTATTTTTCCTTTAGGTGGAGCTCATATGGCATCCATTTAGACACAAAGCTCCAACTAACCATCCCAAATCTGTCATTACTGAACAGACACCACACTACATGGGTAAGTGGTATTGAAATGAACATTTATATAATTAAACGAACATTGGTTGCGCGGGTGGTGATAACAATTGTTATAATCAAGGTTGCGGTCTTGATATAAACACCTGACCCATTAATTACTTACATATGTCAGTATAAACTAAGAATTGTATAGTGTAGAAAAGGCAATTCATCCAGTAGACCGGTTTCGTCCTTATTGGGAACTCGTCATGTACTGGCCAGAATTTGCCGCGGACAGGACTCGAACCTGGGCACGTCTGCTTCGGAGTCTGGTGCTCTAACCACTGAGCCATCCTGCCGCACAGTACAGGTTCGAGTCCTGTCCGCGGCAAATTCCGGCCAGTACATGATGAGTTCCCAATAAGGACGAAACCGGTCTACTGGATGAATTGCCTTTTCTACACTATAAAATTCTTAGTTTATACTGACATATGTAAGTAATTAATGGGTCAGGTGTTTATATCAAGACCGCAACCTTGATTATAATAATTGTTATCACCATCCGCACAACCAATGTTCGTTTAATTATATAAAGGCTTTCTAATGTATGTTGGTTTCATAAAACCTGACGTAAATTATTATGGATAAGTAGTACTTCATTTCAGTCAGATTATTCAATAAGTTTATTAATTTGTTCAAATCATCTTTAGACTTCGCAAAAAGAAGTAAACTTTCCTATTTAACAGAGGCTATCTTTTAAATTGCAAGCAATGTTTAAGTAGATATTATTTCCGCCGTAAAAATCATAAATAAAAAGGAAAATAAACATGAATAAGGAGAAATAATGCATTGTCGATTGTTCATAATTTTGTGCAACTTCTGTCACTGTTAATGCTCATAGCTATGTTGTTTGCGCAGCTAGTTATATTTCATATAAGTAAACGACCATTCATTGCGTGGATGGTGATAACAATGATTTAAGTCAAGGTTGCAATCATGATATTAACAACAATCCTATTATATGGAAAGCAAAATTAGATACGTGGCTCTCACCTGTAGTAGTGTAGCACACATTGTACGTGAAGGGAAATGTCGGCTTCGGTTCCGAACATTAGCTGGTTGTAGCTTTCGCTACACACACACACACATATATATATATATATATATATATATATATATATAAATATGGACAATACAATTAAAGAATAATTGATAGCGCGTGTGGTGATAACAATTCTTTAAATCAATTTAACGAACTTGATGTAAACACCAATCCCAATGTATTTAACCAGTCGTCGAACATAATAACAAAACTACCGCCAGTTGCAACGCACTGACGCGTTTCGACCTTCTTTGATCATCATCATAGTACGCCGGCAATCTGACTAGCGAAGATCATACCGCATTGAATATATATGGAAATCAAAGTTAGATACACTAATTTTATTGTCTATATATATATATATATATATATATATATATATATATATATATATATATATATATATATGTGTGTGTGTGTAGCGAAAGCTACAGCCAGCTAATGTTCGTAGCTGCATAGAAATTGTGCAGCCGACATTTCAAGTCACGTACAATGTATGCAAGACTACTAGAGGTGAGATCCGCATATCTAATTTTGCTTTCCATAAATATGCAATGCTGTTTGATCCTCGCTAGTCAGATTTCCGTCGTACTCTGATGATGATCAAGGAAGGTCGAAACGCGTCAGTGCGTTTCAACTGGCGGTAGTTTTGTTATGTTGTTCGACGACTGGTTAAATACATTGGGATTGGTGTTTAAATCAAGCTCGCAAATTTGATTTAAAGAATTGTTACCACCACCCGCGCAATAAATTATTTTTTAATCCTATTATATGCATTAAATTGTCAGTAAGTACTAAGCATTGTATGATGTAGAAAAAGCAATTCATGCAGTAGCTCGGTTTCGTTCTTATTTGGAAAATCGCAGCAAATTCCGGCCAGTAATTTAAAAGCTCCAAATAAAGACGACATCAGTCTACTGGATGAATTGCCTCTTCCACATTATAAAATACTTAGTCTATACTGACAATTGAATATATATAACGGGATTGGTGCTTATATTAAGATCGCAACCTTGATTTAAATAATAGATTTTGCTTCATTTTGTGTCCAATCTGATCAAATATTTATTAACGACGGTTCAATGGGTGTTCGGGCACGTCTGAATGTAAGAAAATTGTTGTAAGTTTGTGTGGTTCGTTGCCAGTCTAGTAAAGTAACATGGTGCAAGTTGGGAATGTTTAGGTCGAGTGCGTGTTGTTTTATGTAAAAGAACTCTGTGTGTATAATAATTTTCGGATTTTGCTTTTTGTAGAACAGACAAATTCTATAAATTGCTTGTGTGCATGGTTTCAAATATTTGCTACGAAATAGCTGATATTCCTGTCGTTTCCAGGACTTATAAAATTGAAATCTGCGCTGTTTCCTGTGAGACAAAATAAAACTCACCTATAATGCTATACAAAATACAATATACGGAGGAAAACATGCAAACACGCAACTGCGACCGGAACAAAATCCTCGTCCACAATCAATACCAGAATAACCAGATCTCAAACATCGCTCTGTAATACAAGAAGAATGATCTCTACATGCACGCAGATACACACACACGTAAACAAAAATCAATAAGCAATTAATAAACCCCAAGAAATTTAAGTTGAATCGAAAATCAGAATAGTTCTCATCGAAATAATCAAAAGAAAACCCAGAATGACTATAACTGAATGATGGTAATTTGCAGTTGCGTTTTCTACAAGTAAACCAGACATTATATACAGTAAGCATACACTTTGTTATCACATGTATTTTTTTTATAAAAAAAGGATCTATATATATTTGTAATCTGGAATATGCAAAAAATTTCGATACATTTGTTCTAAGCTAGCCAAGTTGCAATATTTCAATTTATTATCTTTTATGCGCATACTGAAGCATATTCCTGAATGTGTGTATATCGATAAAATATGTGAATAAAAAGCTTCTTTCGCAAAGTTATAAAGCAGGCAATTAAGCCAGTATTCTCGGTTTACGAATTCTATTCTTAAATTCATAATTGTTTTGCTAAAGGATAATATGCGTAGCGTTTCTTACGAAAAATTGTGCGAAATAGAAATTTATTGATATTTAAAAAGTTACGTATATTGAATGTTTCTTACGTAGATTTAATTAATGTTTTGTCATTATTTTTGCGTTATAAGAATATAAATTGACCAGGTCTTCCTTTTAGGAATGATAATCTACAGTATAATCAGCTACAAAAAGCAATATCATCATAATTAATTTTGACTAAATTCAGCTGTTAGATGCAAAACCGCACATTATAGAAGAAAACACGCGATATGACTGTCAATGGTGGCTCGCTCTCAAGTTAATTAAGTCGCCCTTAAACAGAAATACTTCTCTCAGAAAATTTATCATGGCTTTCAATGGCACTAAAGTATTATAATCGTTTTATGTTTGAAAACAAGGCTATTAGTATTCAACATGAGATTCGGCAAATTGATTTAATAAAAGGCTGTGGTAGTATTTATGAGATCCAGCTTGAATTATGTGTTCGACTGGAGATGTTACGTTTTTCGTAAACGAGCAGATTTTTTTCCACAACGTGCACAGTACATCTCCCGTCAGCCATTACCTGTTCTCCGAAAGACCAGCAGAACAGCCTTGTTTATTCAAATCTAAAGCTCAGGCTCTTATGTAACCTATGGAGCAGCAGATTTAAATCGCCTTTTATGCTCACATATACGGAAATATATTTTGACATAAAAAGCATAAACACAGCTGAATGTTTTGTTTTATAGAGCACAAATTCACAAATTTTACGTAATCACTGAATCCTTCATAAAATATAGTAATGTTGAAAATCTGCATACATCTGGCTCGTGTTCTTATAAGTTTTTGAATTGATGATCGGTGGATCTAAGTTAAATTTATCGATAGTGTTATAATGATTCTTGCAGCTATTAAAATACTGCAAATATTCCTCAATTGCTAGAAAATTAGAATAGTCCAGTTGGCTTTGCCAATGTGTCCGCATAATCTGTGTTAAAAATACATTAGAGCCAGAGAAGATGAGGGAGAATATGACTGAAATCCTTGCCCACTTGGTACTGAAGCATAATTATTGACATCGTATGCACAATTTACTGCTTGATATTTTTTTGGTCCATGAGTAGTCCAGTGGGCACGCCTTAGAAGGACTCCAATTCACGTTTCGGCACGTACCAACCTGCATTGACATAAAACTTATATTTATACCACTTTTGTATATAATTCTCCTCGGTGTAAACGTAACACTGCTCAGTTTTCAGTATAAATAAGTGCAACCTGTGATGATTCCAGCGATTATAGCGTAAATCGACTTTATGGAACGTCATACAAGCCTTAATAACTGTGGTTGAACTCGGACGTAGTTCACATTAATGCGCTCAATAGGCGGACATATGTTTTAAAATTACCGATCTTGTGCTGACTTGGAGAATCTACTTTTGAAGATCGAAAGTGTAATGGCAATACGAGACGGTAACTGCAATGCCGAACCCTATAATCCATAAATCGCTTCCACTTTATTTACATTCTTAACCAAATCCTTGTCCAGTACTGCGAATAATAATAAACGCAGGTATAATGAAGCATAATAGACAAGTAGCCAATTACAAACTGTGGCATATGGAATTTTCTAGAAAAGATGCCATTGCTAGGTTCACTCTGGATGTAAAAGTTAAAATTAAGATTGTCTTTCTTTTGAATTATATAATTATTTTATCACATAGTTACTGTGCGCAATATCAAATATTTATCGTTTTTAATAAAAGGATTGCAGATTGCCAACTCGAAAAAAGTTACAAAAGCTGGAGCACGAATCACATAAACAAAACGAATCTACTACAGGACCAACAGCCCGATTTGTCTCCAATTCAGAAAATGCAAAAATAAAGACGATGAAAATGCATAATTCAGTTGTGAAAGAAGACATAGTCGACGAGAAACCCAGATGTTCGAGCAATATGCTTGATTCCATAAAAGCATTCGACAGCCTCTTCGACGAAGAATAATGTAAAAAATTAAGAAATTTAAAAAATTTGAAATTTAAATTATTCATTAAGTAGACTTGTGAAATATATTTGTCCCATAAATAGATATATATATATATATATATATATATATATATATATATATATATATATATATATATATATATACGTGTGTGTATGCTTGAGAGGCAATATCAATGAAATGTACCAGTCATGTAACAAAAAGCACCATGTCATACAACTGATATCATTCCCAATACACAAAGCAAAATAAATAAATAGATTGAATAAAACCACCTATACATTCGTTAAACCTGTTTTTCTTAGTCTTTTGCAAATAATAAATTTTGTCAGAATTCTTGATTTTTTAAGATCTGAAGAAAGGTTATGATTTAGAATGCACTAAACAGTTTTTACAAATACCAGCCAATGTTTAAAATCTGTTTACCAAGTTGACTTATAATAAAATCTTACTTTCTGTTAAAAATAATGGAATTATTTATCATATACATAAAAACTAAGTATACTTATCTTCAAAATCTTCGATTGCGCAAAAAATATAAATGAATCATTTAGACGCCATCTTGGAGGCATAAAAAATGAATTACATAAGCGGGTAATTGACAAAATTCTACTCTTGCCAAACCGTAATAACTTTCAATAGCCTATATAATTAAAATTCTAATGGGTTACTAGTGCAACACTACCTGCTCAGTAAAAGCAAATTAATTGTAAGGTTATGCCACAAATGAATTTTAAGTGTACCTATAAACATAAAAGCGGCTAACAAGAACTATTGCGAAATAATCCAAATGTCCCTAATTTGACCATATTCCAAGCTCAACAGAAGAATTAGACTAAATAAATAAAGATTGCACTAGTTGTAAACACCATTCCAGAAAATAGCTTTAAATAAGGGCACATAATCTACGTATTAGGCATGACGCACCTTTTAAAACTTATTGTCACATACGACGATAAATATATGCTACAATCAGCGAGAACAAAAAGTGTGATCTCATTGGTGCATACGCTTCTTGTTTACTAGCCTGTCTTAAATAAAGCTTGCACTGCGCCACAAATGTATCATATAACTAGTCGTAGATTTCGCAAAACAGTTTTGGTCGGTTTAAGGCCTGAAACTCGCTCGATATCATGACTCTCTAGTATACACGAAACGTATACTTCAAGCAAATTACTCTGTTTCATGCAAACTTTGCGATGCCCTTCTTTTCCTATACGAAAAAACGTATTATTAAGAAAATGATGCCTAATAAACAACTTCGGGTACTTTATTATTTTTCATCTACAATAATAAATATATCAAAATGACACATAGTGCCCGAAAATATTTCCAAAAATAATAATTCAAATTTACTTAACAAGAAAAATTAATTGCCCGAATATTCAGAGCTAACATCAAAAGTTTTACTGATTTGTGGTACTGTCAGATTTATCGATGTGTTTTCATTAAAGGAAGTCTAAAATCTTAAAGAAGAATTCATTTTTCCTAAAAATCTTTAGCATTCCAATTAAGTGACTAGAGTTTTATGAATGTATTTGACTCTTGTCAACAATATAAAATAGAAATATTTTTAAAATAATGAGTGTAATATTCTAATCGGCAATAATATTAGATAACTTCATATAAGTGAATAACCCACTTTAGATTTATGAAAGAAATATTTAGTAAAACAGCTAACTATACAGTTACATTGAGTTTTATTACTTCTAAAACGATTGAATAAAATACTGTCGAATTGAGGAGATATTGGCCACGCCATTTCGACAGAGCTAAAAGAATGAGGTCAGATAAGTAAACACAACGAGGTATTAAATAATCTTTAGTAAGAATTTAGTCATATCACAAACATGTGTTAAAATGAACAATTTATTATATCAAGTTTTTGCGCAAATGAAAGCCACTTGGAATAATATATAGTTACTAAAGCAAAAAAATTATGATCTTCGCGTACAGCAGACGACATTCGCCAGACAAACGAGCCACAGCATACTTTGTAGCTTATGTAAAACAGTATCAGTTAGCCCATATTCATAAATCACGAGTAAAGCATACCGAGCGGTTTAGATTGTTTGAAAAACGTAATAGAAGAAAATGTGACAATAGAATTCTTTCTCAGTGCATTTGTATTATATGACACGTTGTCTGCAAAATTAGGAAAACTTCCAAACGCATGATTTTTTCACCGAGTCAAAATAGTTCTCGATTACAATGAAGTGCGACAGAAAGAATTTGAGGATCAGGCAAATGCGTTATTACATCCCAATACAACTATTTTTGTAGTGGTTGTGTGGAAGTGAAGCACCAACTATAAAATGTTGGACTAATGCTTTGCTATCTTTCTGTAATGAAAGATAACAACCATAAGCAAATTTAATGCTGCTACACTTAGACTAAAAATGCTTCAACCAGGAAATGACAAAAAATAGGCGTGAAAGATGACGTGCACATATTACCTGTCAAGGGAATCCACGTAACTGGATATCAATTTCAGAGCAAGTGATACTATACATTTATCTTAAACCAAATCATTGGAAAATTTTTAAATTCAATCTATCACACAAGTGAATTGATAATCCCGAACATGTAAACCTGGCAGTCCTTTATTCTATATCGATCAACAGTTAAGATTATCAGTCGATATCATGAGAATCAACGCAACATCATGGGAATGCACGTTTATATTTAGATTTTAGTAAATCAACTTTAATATCATACAGGGTTTATGTTTAAATGGCGCAAAAATCGCTATTGAATATCAATATAATATTGTTTTGTTAAAAATTTATTTCTCTGTCGCATTATATAACGACATTTAAAAAATAACTGAAAGCCAATGCCCGATAAATATAAGTATTTAATTACCGGAATGTCTACAGCAATATATGTATATATATAATAAAGGAGTATATATTTACAGAAACTTAAACGTATTTATTGCCACAAAATCTCACATTCGTTTTATTGCTATGGCCATTTTAACACATTTCAAATTAGCTTGAACTTAAGCCTTAACTTTACGAAGTAATAGTAAATATTGAGTAAAAAACCTCATATCGTAAAGATGACTCTGAGGACATGAAAATCACACGAACCACAGGCTTAGGACGATATTAGAATTTCGAGACAGTTAGATAAATAGATAGACAAATTTCTCTGCATTGCTTTTACTAAAAATGAATCTGACAAAATATAATTTAAATAAAGAAACAATGAAATTTTGACTCCAGAGTCTATAGATAAATGAAAATAAATACGTGTTTATGATATACAAAATAAACTAAATCTTTGTAATCCGGTATGTTGTAGAACGCATTGAACTAATTGGTATATTTTTATATTGAACGACTTCGCCTAGATCGCATGTTACATAATACATTTTAATTGCACAGGCACTGACAAAAATGATAGAAATGAAGATTGCAGACTTATTATTTTTGCTATCATATTTGAGTATGAAAAATTACAATCCTGAAGAGAGATTAACGGTTTTATTACAATAAATTGAAAGGTAAAAGGCAATATTAGAAATTATAACAAGCCAGTCATCAACATTTACTAAATAAACATGACAAGTTTATGTTTACGTAGAAAATGGATAAATAAAAGCATGCATGTACATATCTATACATACATGCATACACACACGCATGCATATATATATATATATATATATATATATATATAAATACATACATAAATAAATAAATACATACATACATACATACATACATACATACATACATACATAAATACACACTCGTGCATACATAAATCTACACATATCGATTTGCAACCATATATCTACATTGTATTGCTTGCACAATCTAGTTCGTGTCTCATAAAGTAGGAATATAATAAGACAGCCAAACAGGTAATTTGACCATTTTATGATCCATGATAAATATGACTGCTAGTTATATTTTTTAAATCCACAAAAAATTACGCTAAGAGTCATTACACATTTTATACTAAGCTTAACAGAGATATTTTCGAACTACGGAGTATCATTTTAACGATTGGTTTAAATTACGATTACGCGATTGATATCCTAATATCCTCTTCTTAAAATACTGAAAAGTCGAGCATTATATGCGGCTTATCTTGGTCAAATAGGCTGTGCTCTAAAATGTATGTAAACGTATATTACTCCCATATTCTTTTTGTTATATGAAGTCGTCATTTTAATTACCTAAGCTGTTTTGTGCCTGATATAGGACTTGACCGAAATGTTTTGTTCGGATCCTATTACTGGTATCCTTCAACAACACGGCAAATTTAATGTCGGCTATAGTGAGCTGAGTTAAAGATTAGCCATTCCTTGTAGGAGATAGATATATTTTAAAATAATACAAGAAATGAAGGATAATTCACAGAGATAAAGGTATATAAGTTAGAAAATTAATAAAAGTCAAATCTAGAAATTCATAATAAAAGTGAATAACAGACATTTATCTAGAACAATAGTAAATCATTCTTCTCCCTAGAAAATCTATTTTTACTCTGACTGAATCTGAAGTAACCTCAGCATTATGATAAATGCTGATGCATAGTTAAATTTTATTGCAATTAGAATTATAACACCTCGAAATAATAAATGAAAATAATCAATTGGTAAAAAATAAATAACTCATTACCATTAAGGATATTAACAAAAAATGTTGATGGAAATATTTATCAATAAAAAGGTGGAAAAATACTTCTTTTACGTATACAATTAGAAAGCAGGTAACGAAAATAGTTATTAAAGATATTAAAATCAAGGAACATGTTGCATTTAGTACCAAAGAAAAAATTAAATTAAGAGATACATACATTAATTGACATGGAACCATTAATTTTATGCGTAAATGTTGTGTTGTTTAGGACTATATCGTATAACAATATCTAATCTGTAATATATACTAACAGGATTACAAAAAAGCGAATCTCCAATCAGTTACGAAGAAAACTCATTATTATAGCAGTTTAACACAAAAAAGCAATTTATAAGCCAATCTGACATACTTTTTCCGTATCCTTAGGCATATAAAATCGTCTGTTATGATACCATATTGATGGTGTCAATAAAAGGTTGCTAACAAAATAAGAAAAACCAATGCAGAGAATAAAAGACAATATTATAAAAATATCACATTGATCGATCTGTAAAATCAAGAGTTTTTATTCATCTGAACTGTTTCATCTCAAAATTTAATCTAATAAACAATTTCAAAATTCTGCAGCTATTAACCGAGACGAGAAGTTAGTATTTTAATAGCGTTAAACTTAGTCGGCTTCTTTCATCCATTTATTTCGATCATAAAATCAGAAAGGAGTTAAATTCAGCGTAAATTTTGTTAGAGCTCAACAAAAGCACGACGAATAATGTATCATAAGTTAATCTAGCTGAAAAGAAGACGAGGTCAGTTATTACATGAAAATAATTTATCCGTGATAAGAGGAATAAAGATTTTTTTAAATATGAACGCAAAAGCAAATAGACAACAAGCCAATGCCTTGAATCTTCAAATTCCTAACAATGTAAACACTAAACATAAAACATAGTTGCATATTAGTTTATAAAAAGTAAAGCTATATAAAACGAGTCGTTTACATAAATACATGCATAATAATTAGGATGAATTGGAATGAAATACAAAATCTGATGATGCCCTAACAAATCTGGTATTGAAAATTTCTTTTATTTGGCGCTGTCTATATGTGGCATGAAGCAATCCAACGAAAGCAGAATATACGTGCGTAAAATACGATATTTTTAACGAGTAATTAAATTGTTCAGACAGTAACGCATAGTTGTCGCAACAACTAAGTAAACAAATCACGATCGGAGCCTAATAGCTTCATATGAGCGTCAGCAAGCCATGACATAGTATTGGTCAAATGTAATTGTGCTACAAATATTTAGATTACAATTTGTACCAGCTATCATATCACAGAACAATTCATAAATGTTGTTTTTCACACAGATTATACCACAAATGTGCTGGTCGCACTCACATACAATACCTTAGTTAAGAGAAAGTGTAACACTTGAGTTGCATAGAACAACTTCAGATTTGGCACGACAGACTACCAAAGGCAAAGACAACAAAGTGCATTGTAAGAAAAGATGATTCAATCTATTAAAGAAAGATTATAAACTGCTAAGATGTTTTAGCGAATATTTAGCAGTTTTAATGCCAACATTTTTTCATCACAATGAATAACACGATAAATCTAAAAAATCGAATATTTTCTTTAAGCCAAATTTGCGAGCTTAAGATTAAAAAACACTACATGTTTGATTAGTCGCAAAATACAGCAAAACTACGGTCAAAACTCGGTATAGCAGCATTTCGATTTTCCATGGTCGTTATCGAAGCGCAACGGGAAACTGATTAACGCGGATGAAACCAAAATGCATAGGCAAGTTATTAAAAAAACAGATTTGCAATTCTCATCTATTGTAGTATCGCATACGTTGGACTTTATCGAAAATACCGGCTGCACAGTATCCATGCATTCATATGAATAACATTTTGCAGATTTCGCTACAGGTATATAAGTTATACAATTACACAATCAGTGATTGAGCAAGTGCTGATAAAAGTTCGTTAAATCAAGTTTTCGAGCATGAGTTAAACACCACTGTCATTGTACAATTTTTTCAGTTAACTACGATATAGGCAAGACTACTAAGGGTAGGTGTCGCATATCTGTACTCTCATAGCTTCTCTATAAATTGTGGTTTGATCCACGTTAGATAATTTACCCTCATGTTCTAATAATGACCGTGGAAGTTTGAAACGCGCCATTGCATGTTACCGGCGGTACTTTTTCCATGTTGTGCTACTGGTTAGATACAAAGGTTAGGTGTTCATCTAAAACTGGAAAATTTAAATTAAAGAATTTTTATCACTTCTGGGCAATCAAGATTTGCTTTATTATAAATATATGCATACGTAGATACATAAAACCATATAAAAATATATTCATACAAACACACATACATCCATATATACAAGCATACATGCGTACACACATTAATACCTACACAAATACATGAATACATATATACATACATACATACATACATACATACATACATACAAACATACATACATAATGACATACATACATACATACAAGTATACATACATACATGCATACATACATACATATATACATACATACATACAAACAGACACACAATCATATCCATAAATTAAAATCGAAGAAAATTTGAAAGTAACATGTTAAAAGCCGCACAAAATTCTGTATTAATATTTTATCAATGCATTTCATTTTCAAGATCTTAGGTTGCATTTATCTATTTATCTATAACTAGAATAAAACAACTAATGATTGCTCGAGATGTGATAACCATTCTCTAATAATCGATTAGTAAGGTAGTTGCAAGTTTTATCAATAATGATACTGTCTTGCTCCGCGGTATTATTATTCGTTTGAAATTTAATGTAGGAGACAACTGAGCTAGTACTAACCATTGAGTTGGCATTATTTGAATTAGTACTGCTCATATTGCTCACAATATTATTGATTTGTTTGGATAGTATATCATTTTATGTTTGGAAAACATTGCGTTGCGCAATTTCATGAAAAGTTTCAAAAAATCTTAGTCTCTGAACGCGAAACTTTAGTCATGTACCAGTTTTTTTAAAACGCAGGATTCTTCATCACCTCACACCATTATGATGCTATCAATACTAAAATTCAAATGTTATTTACATTTTCGAAATAGCTCGAGGAAATGGCGCTTTTTAAATTCGACGCCAAAAATTTTGCTAGGTTATAAGTTGATGTGCTACGAAACTCGTTTTTGATTCACAAGGAATGACAACCATCATAAAAACGCTTTATTACTCACACCTAAACATAAAAATCAGAGTTCAAATACAAAAGGCAAGATAAAGCCTGGGAGTATTAGAAATTAACAAAATTTCACACCTACTGTTTGCAACTGGATTCAGACTATGAATATCCACAGAAAGAGAATGTACGTCATCTTGACTTGGAGATCAAAATGAAAACATTGAATTCAACCAATAAAACTAACATGGTTACCATTGAACAACTTAAAATGGTAACAAGAAACGCCTAATTCTAATAATTTTAAACACCTCGCGTGCATAAACGGATCAAAAAACTGAGATCAAAGGCTCAATGTAAATTGACATGTCTATAGACAAGCCACATAAAAATGAACATGAAAACAGGACTGCGGACTACAGCTTGAAATTGTGGAAAGCAAACACACACAGCTGCAGCAGAAAAGTGAATTGTAAAGTAGAGTGGATTATTTCATCGTTTACTCCGAAATGTGCTAAAAGCCAAGTAAACTAATTTGTTTCGATTTTGAAACAGATAACAAAGAAATAATTCTTCAGTTAATCAACTATGCAGAATTATTGGAACAATTTTTAAGAAGCACACGAATAGGATGAGAACCACGAGAGAATTACTGCGCACAGCATGACTGTGGCCTCACACAGAGTAATGTACAACACTCCAGCTTCATCCCATTATAATTCTTCAAATTTTGCATTCTTTAACTAATGGTAGTTCCACTGAGAAAACAGGTAGATGATTAAATCACGGCGTTCTTCATTCAACGAAAATACACTTACAGAAGTTGGAACCAATATATTTACATATCTCCCTCTCTCTCTCTCTCTCTTGCGAGCGCGCTCTCTCTCTCCCTCTTGTATATATAGAAAGCACTGGCCAGAGTGTTGTAATGCATCGCATGATTTACACCTAGATTTAAATTTATATCACGCATGTTTCTAAGACAACTTACACTGGTTACACAAATGAACACAGCACAGATGTATAGTGTGACTATAAAACACTCAATTGACTATGAAGTCAATAATAAATTTGAAAATTAGCGCGACGTCATTCTCGTCGCATTTGTAAAATATAAAAACGACAGCCACAGATACGCATGCATTGATACAATTGAAGATATTGTTCAAAAGATAAGGATTGAACTAGGGATGGGCGACCTAGAGTGCTTTTATGTTCGAATCATACCTATGTATAAAAATCAGCTATGCGCCAGTGTAGCATCAGTTAATAAAAGAGTATTTATTACCGTGTTGCTTGTCTGGTTTAAGCACACCATTAACGGCTCTCAGTAACCAGACACAACTTAGCTGCACTATGATCGCAGTGAATTAATTGATTAAACTGAATCATTTTGACCATTCTTTCTTTTTAATGAATCAGGGAGTATAGCAGCAAGGTAGATGCTAATTTCAGCCATATTAGTACTATCTTGCTCCGCGGGAATAGTATTCGTTTGAATTTTAGCGGAGGAGACAACTGAACTAGAACTAACTGTTGAGTTGGCATTATTTGAATCAGCACAGCTCGTATTACTGACAGTGCTGTTTACTTTGTGCGAGCTGCATGTGCCTGAAGCACCAACTATGCTGCTCTGACGATCCAACAGGCCTAAAGGGCAAGTTCCAGCCACGTCACGAACAAACGGATGGCGTAGTAGAGCTTCCAGTGAAGGTCGTTTATCTGGCTCTCTGTTGAGCATTGAATTTACCAGTTCTATTAGGTTGTCAGAAAAGCAAAATTGCGGCAAACTCGGTGGAGGCAAGTCGACGATGTTCGTCAGCAGCTCGAAGATTGCCATTGTTTCCGATGCACCATTTCCCACCGCTAAATATTTGCATAAAAAACATTTCTAGCATGTTTACACTCTTTTTGGCAAAAACCATTGGAAAGTTACAATTAGAAAGTAACAGCATTAGTCCAAAGTTATAATGTTCTACACATGTTACATAATTCAAAGCACACTCTATCCACAAATCTCGCTAATTCAAAAACATTTCCCGTGATAATTGCTTAAACTTTAAGTGTACTAAAGAAAGACAACCTTACAGCTAATCCATAGTTAAAAATAATTTCAGGTTATCCTATTTCTGCACCTAAAGTTGCTAAATCAAAACTTGTAAAATATAAACAATATGCATACGATTTTTAAATGCAACAAGTTTTAGGAATATTTATTATCGCGCTTATGTTTACATTAAAATTTTAAAATATTTCAAAATATTATAACAAATAAACAGGAAAGCATCCCAGTTAGGCATATAACTTAAAGTTGATTTTTAATATTGCCATACAAACAAGCATAAAGTTGAAATTAAAAACGCACAAAACGTATTAATACAACAAAGATCGAAGTTCAGAAAAGTGAAATAAGGGAAAACAAATGAAGTAAACTTTAAGATCATCGTACACCATGATCTTTCACATGTACGCGAGTTTCCGCAAAGCCAGGTTTGGTTATAATTAATACGTCAAATTATTTCTTCCAAAAACAGCAACTTTGATCCTCGAAAAGGCACGTAAGCTTTGCATTGCAGATTAAATTCTATCAATTTGTAAAATACCATGTGTGTGGTGCCAAAAAGGCACAAGTTGATTTATTGTTGTTCAAAACACAAACGTCTTCAATCAAGAAAGAAATGAAGTCATGGAAACACCTTTAAGAAAAACTTGTTTGATTAGGCGGTTCGAACAAATTGTATTAAATAATTAAAGCCTTAGGATGTGAAAAGTTAGGAAAATTTTATAAATGATTGATTAGTTTAACATAACGAATACAGCCGTTCTCCAAAAGATTCCTACTTTGAAGACAGTCCATCAACTAGACCGTGGATTTTTATTATTTGAAACACACCAGCAGTGATCGAACTGAAAGTGAAATACAAACCCGAGAAACTTTTTTTGGTATTCTGGCCCATTTACGATTAGGTCGGTATAATAAGTTTTCCAATTATCATATCCGCTACTTACTGCCTTTGGGCCTGCATGTGGACTAATCAGAAGACACTGGAAAAACTAAATGAAGCGTACCAGGGACAAATGCAATGTAATAAAAATGAATACGCAATAAGACGTGTAAATAAACAAAACTTGACAGCTCGGTGGATTTGGTAGCAAGAAATGAAACATTTTCACTAAGGCAACACCAAATCAGGTATATGGGCGAGAAAATAAAGACATATCTCGAGAGTGACATTATCTATATCCAATACGACCCTAATGCACACCAAAACGGCTGTTTAAATGAAATAATGTTTTGTGCAACAGGATATTACACAATTACTTAATCCTTGTTGTGTCAAACTAAGTTGTTTTTCCCTATGCCAACATTTATCCAGTAGTTTACTATCTTTTAAAGACTTCCTTAAGCAAAAACGAGTTGATCATTTAAGTAATCGATTATATAATTTCGACTGCATACGGCAGAAACATACCTATTACTAATGTAAATACTTCGAAATCCCATGCTTTTTAATATTTCTAAATAAAAGAGATTTTCAGAATTTTATCAATCCCCCCTTTTGCTTTAACACACAATTCAAAGCAACAGACAAATTGGAACAGTACCAAATAAATGGAAGAATATAACCGTATTGTAGTAATCTAATCGTTTCAATCAAATGTGTACATCATTTTAAGAGTTTCAGAACGGTAATGCTACTTACGCGGCAGATGTTGGCCATGCTTTGCGGCATCAACGTGTTGCTTCAGGTTAACTTCACGACTCGGACTAAATGCCTGATAGTAAGCTTTTTCTTCAATGGCTGGGATAGGATACCGACCAGTGACAAGCTCGACCAAGGAAAGGCCCAAACTCCACACGTCACTTTTAGTGCTGTACTGTGAACCGGTAAGCCGTTCTGGAGCCATATAACTCCTTGTGCCAACGAATGAATTGGCTAACGAATCAATTAACTGACCAGAAACGCCGAAATCACAAAGCTTAACTTCACCTCGCTGATTCATCAGGATATTAGAGGGTTTTACGTCCCTGCACAATTATTTAACAAAAACAGTTAAAAACGTTCAGCTGAGACTAAGCTTAAAAAACAAACCCGTTTAGTTTAAAGGAAGCAGTAAGCATTTATACAACGACTTTGAAACAGTAAAAAGCTGATTCTCCAAAAGAACATTCATTTGCGTATAAAAAATGAATGATTGGGGAAAGATTCAAACGAGTAATATACTTGTACAATAAACATAAATTAATAAATAGAAATATGAAAAAATACATATATGCATAGATACATACATACATACATGCAACCATACATAAATACATATATACATACATAAATACATACATACATGCATACATACAAACGTGCATGCATAAATACATACATACATACATAAATACATACATACATACATGCATACATACATACATACATACATACATACATACATACATACATACATACATACATACATACATACATACATACATACATACATACATACATACATACATACATACATACATACATACATACATACATACATACATACATACATACATACATACATACATAGGACAGCCATCCACCGAAGTTGCCTCTGTACCTTGGCAAGCAGGATGTACATGTTGGCTTCTTAGAAATCAATCCGCCATCACAGACGGCGTTCCTTAGCAAGGTTGTACGGTAAAATTACACCGAAAAGCGATCGGATAGTACTAGTTGGCTTGTAAATATTGCGACAGTTTAATTCCTTGTGGTGCTCAGCCAACAACGGCCTACATAAATTAAATTGTTTACTAAACTTACCTGACTGTTTCAGCCATAATTGGTCATTACTAGTTTCTCGGCGCCATAAAATACATCCGACAACATATCTATTTGAAGATCGTGGCTTAAAACATACAAGTATATAAGTATAACTCGAGAAGACTTCATTAAACAGAGATAATGCTTAGAAGCCCAATTATAGTAGAGGAGCTGACTAATATAATCGAATAGGTAGGTCTGAAAAAAAGAACTTAACAAAATTGCGCAATGTCAAGAATACATTAACAGAGCACATTGAATTATAATTTTGCTTCTGAAATATTTTAATCAAAGCTAAACCATTTTCAGGTAATATTTTTGGAACTATGCCAAATCTCAACAAAAAATATTTCCTTGATATTTTATTGTCAAGTACAATTTATACAACACAAATAGGGATCTCGTAATCGGATCTCGTCTAGACCGAAATGCCTGTTTCACCGTTTAGTAAGTTAAGAAAAATATCAGAAGGTTAAATTACCTAGCTAAAATGTATTAAGCGACAACAAACTGAAGGCAAGAAGTACACGCGCATGTACATAAACACACACACACACCCAATACACCAGTTAATATTCATTTCAAACGCTAACCTCTCTCTAGTATACATGTGCGTGGAGAAAAAGTTGCAACTGACAGTCTACGAAATGCGCAGTTAAGTGACATATTTTGCATTAAAGAGCACACAAACTGACATACATCCATAACTACATATATACACATACATGAATAAATACACACATACATACATACATAGATTCATACACACATGCATATATAAAAACATACATGCATGCCTAAATAAATACAAAAAGGGGCATTAATAAATTCATACTCATACACATGTACGCATACACTCATACATAAATATATACATACATACGAAAATACATACATGCAAACACACATAAATCTATAAACATTTACATATCATCACAGGCAGCAAAACAACAACCTATAATAATTGATACTTCATTGCCACGGGATAATGATAAAAGGAAAAAAATAAGTCAAAAGATAATTGCAAAAAACAATCATTGAAATTTTTATAGCAGTGTGATTTATGTAAGGCGGATTTAGTTCAGATGGCGATACCTACCTATGTAACAAAAACAAGTGAGGTTACTTGGACCTCTTCACAAAACTATTAATCCTAAACCAATTATAAAGCAAGGCGACATCATAAATAGAGCTTCCCTGTGATTTCACTGTATCGCTTTGCAAACACAACCAAACCTCATGGTTTATTTTGCCCAACTAAGAAAAGAAATTGATGAAGAATATAAGCGTACTTTAAATCAGCAACAAGATCGCAATCGAGCTCTATTTGAGGCCATATCGCGCTGGGTTTTAAGTAAAGAACTATGGTTCTCACGTGGACCCCATTCTGAGAGACGCACGGATTCTATACTGCCCAATTTTATTACGGTTGACTTTGTCTGTTTCTGCCTTGTCAAAATCTGTCCACCTTGTTTCCTTATAGAATCTGATGCTGACTGGGAGAATAAATCTCTACTGATTAATCGGATTGAGGGCATGCAACAAACGTGGCCAAGCCAGCGCAGTTGATGGATTGTTATTTGGTTTTCTAACAAGGCTTGCTTTTTATCAATACAAGAATAAACCAACGGATATCAGTGTAGCTTAATTAAACGAACATTGGTTGCGCGGGTGGTGATAACAATTATTATAATCAAGGTTGCGGTCTTGATATAAACACCTGACCCATTAATTACTTGCATATGTCAGTATAAACTAAGAATTGTATAGTGTAGAAAAGGCAATTCATCCAGTAGACCGGTTTCGTCCTTATTGGGAACTCATCATGTACTGGCCAGAATTTGTCGCGGACAGGACTCAAACCTAGACACGTCTGCTTCGGAATCTGGTTCTCTCACCACTGAGCCATCCTGTGCGGCTCATACATAATGTCACCAGAAAGTGGTGACATGCCTTTAGGACCAAGTTTCAATAACGTATAAAAAGGTTGTACGTAAAGATGTATTATACACGTGACCTTCAAGGCAGAGGGACATACATTGCTTCATTAAGCTATTCCAGCTATCTCGATTCTACTATTCACCTCATTAATCATATTGCCTTATTTATTAAAACAGCCATTAACATATATTACCGTATCCAGAACATCCAGATCTTTCCCTTGAAGCCATAAAGTAAAAGCGATTGCTGTACAATGCTGTAAAAACTCTGTTTTAGAAAGTGCAAATTTCTTACTGAAAGACGCAAAGACGACTTTGGATTTACTCAAAGTGACCTAGACAGAATTTCGATTTTCAAATAATAAAATATGATCGGCATAGTTAAAATCAATTAATATGCCGTCCAGGAGAACATTGACGCTTGCATTTTGAACACATGAAAGACTATAATTTATAACGGCATAGGTTACAAAAGATAACAAAAATATTTAAAACAGATATCCTTGACAGACACCACAGTTAGTAGAAAAGTTGTTCAAACTAACGCAACCAGAAGTTTTCGTTTCGACGGCTAGCACAAAATTTACTAATTTAGCGGTCATATCATCTTTCGACACAATATAGAATATAACATTGTTGGCCAATGTTAATTGTAACATTGAATTCTGGAAAGACGGCAATATACATATTGATATTAAAGTACTTTATTGGTCGCATCACGTTTGGACAGAATATCGGATATACTTTCACGGTCCACTCAGTTAAATGTAACCTATAATTATAGAAAGACAATATACAGGTCTCTGTTCACGTACTTTAGTCGTCAAATAAACTTTCGACAGAATGTCAAGTATAATATTGCGGTCAAATCAGTAAAAAGTAATCTTGAAATCTAGAAAGGCACCAGTATACATCTCGCTGTTCATGTACTTCAGTGGCCATATCTCCTATCGACAGAATATACAATATAATATTGCGGTCAATTCAGCTAAAATTAATCTTGAATTATAGACAGACGGCAAAATATGTGGCCGTCAATGAACTATAGTGCTCGTATCAACTTTCTACAGTATGCCGAATATAATATTGCGTTTCACTTAGTTAAATTTAATCTTCAATAATAGAAAAACGACAATAAGCAGATCGCTGTTCGTGTACCTTAATAGTCATTTCACTTTTCGACAGAATATCCAATATAATATTGCGGTTCAGTCAGATAAAAGTAATCTTTAATTCTCGTAAGGTACCACCATACATGTCGCTGTTCATGTACTTTAGTTGTCAAATCAACTTTCGATAGAATATCAAATATAATATTGCGGTCCAATCAGCTAAATGTGATCTAGAATTCTAGGAAGGCACCAGTATACATGTCGCTGTTCATGTAATTCAGTGGCCATATCACCTGTCGACAGAATACCAAATATAATATTACGGTAAACTCACTTAAAATGAATCTTGAATACTAGAAGGGCGCCAATACGCATGTCGCTGTTCATGTACTTTAGTTCTCAAATAAACTTTCAAAAGATTTGGAATATAATATTGCGGTCCAGTCAGTTAAATGTCATCTAGAATTCAAGGAATGCACCAGTATACGTGTCGCTGTTCATGTACTTCAGTGACCATATCTCATGTCGACAGAATGTCCAATATAATATTGTGGTCAACCCAGTTAAAATTAATCTTGAATACTAGAAGGGCGCCAATACGCATGTCGCTGTTCATATACTTCAGTGGCCATATCACCTGTCAGCAGAATATCAAATCTAATATTACGGTCCATTCAGTTAAATTTCATTTTGAATGCTGGAAAGTCGGGAACATACATATCGCTGTTTGTGTATCTTAGTGGTCGTTTCACTTTTCGACAGAATATCGAATATAAAATTGAGGTCCATTTGCTTAAATTTAATATTCAATTATAGAAAGAAGGCAATATACAGATCGTTGTTGATGTACTTTAATGGTCAAATCCCTTATCACCCGAATATCAAATATAATATTGTAGTCCATTCAGTTAAATTTCATCTTGTATGCTAGAAAGTCGGCAATATACATATCGCTGTTCGTGTACCTTAGTGGTCGTTTCACTTTTCGACACAATATCGAATATAATATTGCGGTCCAATAAGATAAAAGTAATCTTGAATTCTCATAAGGTACCAGCATACATGTCGCTGTTCATGTACTTTAGCTGTCAAATAAACTTTGGACAGAATATCAAATATAATATTGCGTTCCAATCAATTAAATGTCATCTAGAATTCAAGGAAGGCACCAGTATACGTGTCGCTGTTCATGTACTTCAGTGGACATATCACCTGTTGACAGAATATATAACATAATTTTGCGGTCTACTCATTGAAATGTAATCTTGAATTATAGAAAGACGGCAAAATACATGTGCCGTCCATGAACTATAGTGTTTGTATCAACTTTCGACAGAAAAGCGAATATAATATTGCGGTCCACTCAGTTAAATTTAGTCACGAATTCGAGAAATACGCCAATATACAGGTCGTTGTTAATGTGCATTAGAAGTAATATTATCTTTCGATAAATAGCGAAAATGGAATTGCGGTCCACCCAGGTAAATTTGAACTTCAATTCCAGAAAGACGGCATTATGCATATTTTTTGTTAATGTACTCTAGCTGAAATATCACCTTTCGACAGAATATCGAATATAATATTGCGTTCCACTTACTTAAATGTAACCTTGAATTCTAGAAGGATGGCAATATACATATCGCTGTTCATATAACTTTGTGGCCATATCACCCTTGGAGAGAATATCCAACATAATATTGCGCTCTACGCACTTAAATTTAACCTTGCATTCTAGCAAGACAGCAACGTACATATTGCTGTTCATGTACTTTCGTGGTCATATCACTTTTCTACGGAACATCGAAAAGAATATCGCGGTCCACTAAGTTAAGTTTAATCTTCAATTATAGAAAGACAGCAATATACAGATCGCTTGTCGTGTACTTTAGTCGCCATATCACTTTTCAACAGAACTTCGAATATACTTTTGCGGTCCATTTAGTTAAAAGTAACCTTGTAATCTGGACAGACGGTAATATACATATTGCTGTTTATGTTATTTTGTAGTCATATCAACTTTCGACAAAGTATCGAAGACAATGTAGCGGTCTACTCAGAAAATTTTCAACTTGAATTCTAGGATGGCAAAATACATGTCTCTGTTCATATACTTTAGTGGTCAGATCACTTTTCAACAGAACGTCGAATATACTTTTGCGGTCTATTTAGTTAAAAGTAACCTTGTAATCTGGACAGACGGTAATATACATATTGCTGTTTATGTTATTTTGGAGTCATATCAACTTTCGGCAAAGTATCGAAAACAGTGTAGCGGTCTACCCAGAAAAATTTCAACTTGAATTCTAGAATGATGGCAAAATACATGTCTCTGTTCATATACTTTAGTGGTCAGATCCCTTTTCGACAGAACATCGGATATAATATTGCAGTCCAATTAGTTGAACGTAATTTTGAATTCTTGATATACGTCAATATAATTGTCGCAGTTCATGTACTGTGGTTATGATATTACCTTTCGATAGAATATAGTACATAGTATTGCTGTCCACTTAATTAAATGAAAACATGAATTCTAGAAAGACGGCAATATACATGTCGCTTTTCATGCACTCTGTTTATGTACTTTAGTGGTCATATCTCCTTTTGAAATAATATCGAATGCAACATTGTTGTTCACTTAGTTAAATGAAACTTTGAATTGTTGATTTACGGCAATATAAATGACGCTGTTCATGTTCTCTTTCCGTAATATTACCTTTCGACAGCATATCGAATATAATATGGCGGTCCACTCAGTTATATTTAACTTTGAATTCTGGAATGGAGGTCATATATATGTCGTTGTTCATGCATTGTTAAGGTAAATTATTATCTAAAGAACCTTATTGGAGCCAGAATCCGGCTTATTTTCTTTTGCGTGATTCACGTAAAATGCTGGGATGGCGTAAAATAATCGGAGAAGATAATCTAGATACAACTGGAACCAAGCTTATACCGCCGTAAAGACCATCCCCTCCTCAACGTGGTACGACGGTGTCAACCATGTTTCGATGGCCGATCGTACATGGGCTAACGGGGCTATGGCGGTGGTGTCACCAGGGCGTGGTGGATTTCCGACCGGCAATCGGATCTCCTATAAAATACCACATGAGCCCGACGACGGCACCATGACGCGGCGTGTGTTCCCCGCCACAAAAGGGGACAACAGCCACAGGATTCCATGGACTCCTGGACAGTACCCCGTACTTCCGAATGGCGAATGAGCTCTCAACAGCCACCGGCAACCATGCAACTTACTGCTGCCTTGCAGACTGCGCTTGGATGTGCAAAGGCTAGAGGTGCGTCCTCGATCAAAAAGCCGAGTGGTGAGGGGACACCACTTGTACCAAATTCCCAAGAAACTCCATGAAATGGAGCCGGCTTATCCTCTAAAAGGAGTCAGCCGCAGTAAAGTAAAAAGTAAGCTTATACCACGAGGGATTGCGAACAAATATAGATTGGTTTTTTTGAAGATATGAATTATGGACGACTTACTTCAAAAACCGGCACAGTCACTTCAATGCAGTTAGTACAAAGAAGGTTACTTAACACCCATAAAATGCTGTCGTCATTATATTAAATAAGGCTGGAAGTAGACCATCGGGGGCCTGCAGCTCTGCGATGTTTAAGAGATAAGATTGCTGTCCGAGTTTCTACCATTGATAGTTGTCAAATATAATCGTTCTACATTCTTAATATAAGCATACTTTCGGGAATCGAGATCTTGATACAGGTACCCAAATATTGATTTGTACCGCTCACCAATCAAGACAACACATTTAATTGAGAGTGAAATAATTCACTACCTTTTAATTTTCTCGCCTATGTTGTGTGAATATGTTAGAATAGACATAGAATGTTGTCTTAGGCGAACGCTTCTTTCATATCTTCACCCTGTCTGGTCAAAAACGGTTATTTTAGTCTTATAGCTCTAAGAGTATTATTATAAGCCAAGCTAGCTGATAGTTGGCGCGCAGTTTCGAGAATTTCTGCAAACATTTCAGACTCACTGAATAATTCCACAGGAGCATACAACGCGAAATTGAGCATAACGGATCTTATCATTGTCAACATTAAGTTCGAATTTTCATCAAAAAGATCAGTTAACAACAATTTGAAGAAATCTTGATTTATTAGTTGGAAAGACGGCTAATTGAGTTTGCGTACACTTATTTGAGATTTAATAATATTAAGGAAAAAATGAATGCAAATCTACAATGGATAAGTGCATGGTCCGAATCTACAAAGTTGTTCAAGAACGAACGAATCTTGGATGCAACTAAACAAAATATAACTAATTACAAAATGATCTATTTTAGTCCAATGTTGTACGAGAGCTATTGCACGCTATGAGCTGCAACGCCGTAAGTTTCACTTGAAGTTTGTGCTACTCAAGTTTAATCTATGCTCCGGGCAGCTAGCGAACAATCATTCGCAATTAACCTTGCGTAGTGAACTTACAGTATACTTGTACTTAGATGAAAGTTTGTATCACTTAAGCGCACAACCTGAGTATTCATGTCACCTACAGCCAGGGTAATATCTGAACTTCTTGCTCTACATAGTAGAGCTAAGGTAAGAGTAGAATACGTCCTTGCAGTTTTATGTGCTGCAATCAGTGGGGTCATATGCAAATACAACGAAAAGTCAATGCTGAGTAGGATTTTTGGCATTGTTTTTAGTGAACTTCTGTACGTGTAACGCACAAAGTCGGCTGTTGACATGGATCTATATCATTAAACAATCCTCAGCTTGTGAGTTGAGGAAAATACAGAATCTCCATCTTCCGGGTTGGAAAAGAGCCGTGGTACTAGACGTTCTAAGTTAATAGCGATTAAATAAAGATGGAGTACCCAGTTCTGTAATAATCATTGAATCCTGCATTTTAGTTTCGAATACGCAAAATAAATCAATTTATAATCTATCCAACATAAGTTCTAGAGCTTCGTGTTGCCAAATTTTTTCAATGTCTTTAAATTATATGCGTTGACTTTAGAACCAAACATAGGTTTAATGAACTGTAGTTTACTTTAACTAATTTTGACATTTCGCATTTCGACATCGAGCGCGGTTGTTTGATTAACATCCACCACATTCATAGCATCGAAAAGAACGTTTCTTTTACGGCAAGAAGAGGGGAAAATGAAGGAGAAGAGACCGAATTTGAAATGAAGTTACCTGTCGTAGCCTGATTTCGGTTATTCAAGCTGCACGACTCAGCAAATAAAGCAACCCGTTTATTCTGCCCAGTGGCCGATGCCGTATGGTTTTATTATTGCTCGTGTTATTCATTGTTACATGTGGGAGGCGAATGAACCCTAAATCACTCATTCCTAGTGGAGATAGATTATATTCCAAATTTTCTATCTATTAGATGGTCTGCCAACCAAAGCTGATGACCACTATCTACCCACGCGCCAGTGGCCAAATTTTTTTAGAAGCTGAAACTTTCCTTTTGCGTCTGGTATTCATGCTATCATTTTGTCCCTAACCGTTAAACACGAAGATTTACTGCGTAGTTAAACCGAGCACAAAGCTTCACACAAAACTGGATGATTGCTGTATCTCATTAAACACAGCAAAATTTATGCTGCAATTACCTGTTTGGCCTACCAGTGCCTGCTAGTCGTCAGTCCGGAAATTTACATATCTACGGGCTATCTATTGGAAACATTGGAACAGTAGTAACATCCTAGAAGAAATATGGCACAAAGATTTACGTTTAACTTGTATGATTAAATTTTTTCATATGTAAATTAAAAATCAGATTTTTATGCTTTAAATTTGTGAAGTTACCTGTGTATAATATCCATTTTATTCTTCAGATATTGAAGACCTTTCAGAACTGAGTACAAAATGCGTGAAACAATTGGTTAAAGAATAATTACTTGTATGGTTAAATTTTTTCATATGTAAATTCACAAATCAGTTTTTTATTCTTCAAATTTGTGAAGTTACCTGTGTATAATGTCCAGTTTAGTCTTCAGATAGTGAAGACCTTTCAGAACTGAGTACAAAATGCGAGAAACAATTGGTTCAGGAATACGTCCAGCGTGTCGTAGGACAAGGTCTAGACTTCCTCCATCCATGTACTCCATGCATAGGCTGATATCTCCACCAGCGTGAAATGCTCCATAATACCCAACTATGTAAGGCGAGTTACAATCATGAAGTACCTTAAACATAAACAAAACATTAACTTTTCTTGTTAAAGCCAATAGTTTTGGTTATTTAGAAATGTATTTCTTTCTTCCACTTTTATTCATTTATAATTTGAATTTAGAAATAAATCATGTATGGAAATATAAATTTATCATAATGCATGTATAAAAGCACAGATAAAAGACAATTTTCATTTCGCTAAAACTCAAATTAAGTGAACTATCCGATAATATATAAAATCATTTTTTGAATCAATGCCGATGGATCTATTCGAATGCAATCCTAATGACAAAATCAATTATTTCATCCGTACATTCATTGATAGAAAATATATATCATTTTACATACCTACAAGTCAACTAAAAATTCCTATAAATAAGTGATTCTTGTTTGTATAAACAAACATTGGTTGCGCGGGCGGTGATAACATTTACTTTAATCAAGGTTGCGTACTTGATATAAACACCTGACCCATTAAGTACTTACATTTTTCAGTATAAACAAAGAATTGTATAGTGTAGAAAAGGCAATTCATTCAGTAGACCAGTTTCGTCCTTATTGGGAACTCATCACTTACAGTCCACGGGCACGGCTCGAACCTTGGCACGTCTGCTTCGGAATCTGATGCTCTAATCACTGAGCCATTCTGCCGCACACCACACAATTTTCAGTCATATACTAATTAATGTATATTGACAAATGTTAGTACTTAATTTGTCTGGTGTTTATATCAAGTTCGCAACCTTGATTATTGTAAACGTCATCACCGCTCTCACAACCAATGCTCGTTTAAATATATAAATGTTCATCTCAATACCACTTCCCCATCTAGTGTGATGACTGTTCAGTAATGACAGATTGGGGATGGTTAGTTGCAACTTTGGGTCTCAATGAATGCCATATGAGTTCCACATAGAAGAGAAAAAAAACTGAGTTAAATTAGTTAGTATATGAATGAATATTGCGTGTTGTGTGCAACAGGGTTAGAGCACCAGATTCCGAAGCAGACGTTCCCAGGTTCGAACCCTGTCCGCGGCAAATTCTAGACAGAACATGATGAGTTCCCAATAAGGACGAATCCGGTCTACTGGAGGAATTGCCTTTTCTACACTATAGAATTCTTAGTTTATACTGAAAAATGTAAGTACTTAATGGGGCTGGTGTTTATATCAAGTTTGCAACCTTGATTATAGTAAATTCTTGTTCGTTGTTGTACAATATATGCGATTAATCTAACTCTATTTGCAATGCTTATTAAAAAATGACTACATAAAGTATCAAATATGACAGTCGAGCTAAGCTCTGTCAAAACGAAAAGGTCATGTTTAAACTGCGTTTTTTTATTTTCACATATGATGTGTTTCTCAATTCAAGATAAGTATGCATTATTACAGAAGATCTAAGTGTCCGAATTGTCAAATATAAAAAAAACATGTTTGCCTGCCGAGTTATCACATCACGTTACAATTATAACATTTCATAATCAAAATCTTGCTCCAACACGCGATTCATCCTCACAAACGTGCGTAATGGACAATTTCATAATCCACACGCATCGCAAACTTGCGATATAGTTCTTACGTTGTGAATTCTTCACGAATGTGTTTAGCAATTTGAAAATCCTATTGCGATGAGTCTCGGTTGTCAATCTGATTTGTATTTATTCTCTTATAATATCTGCATGCAACCGTCGATTTCGTTGGTCTGGTGATAATTCGACTAACTCTACTGGTTGACCTGGCCTGAACCGCGCACATTGTAGTTAAAGAACACCAAAATCAACACAAAACTGATACTGAGTCGAAATTACATTTCGCTTATTAATTTATTTGCATTAAAATGTATGCCTATGAATATAAGATGTTGCTGCTCCATTATTAACCTGTACGTGTATAACTGACAAATTATATGCATACACACAATATCGCCGCTATGCATACATAGCAGACATTATGTTTTGTGTAGCATTAAAGATGTGCCTTTAATACGTAAGTCCTTCTTTCAGCTTTGGTCGGCTAGAACGGCAATAAAGTTAGTTAAATGAGCACGTGAGAATATATAAGGTTAACCTGCACGTGGAACTTACCATTAAGCTGCCGATACCAGCAAGCCTACACATATGAGGACCAAGCCAAATAGAGTGAATTACGTAACAAAACAAGGGTCGAGATAACGTCTTGTTCACCAGATTGTTAACAGTAAACACAGTTAAAAACAGCATGATTTATGCGTACACGTTAGCAATATTGAAATCCAATCAGTTTGAGCAAAGTTTAAATAATAATTGTCACAAACTTTAAAAAATACAGTTAAATCAAGAGGAAGCGCAATACAAACAATTACTTAAATAAAAATGTACATAAATACTTAGAGGCAAATATTTGTCCTGTGAAACTACCTGTTTTAAGTGTTCATGTTGGTTTGTATGACAATTGATCCAATCTGTAACAATACAGATAAAGACGAAGATCTAGGCCTGCCACATGGCGGGGTCCAGAAAAACATATGCCGATAAGGCAAGTGAAATCAGTCTAATCTACTTAAATTATTTGACGTTACTCCCGCAGCTTGTCACTTATTTTTCAATTTCAAAGAAACGAGGATTCAGAAGAATCTTAATAAACATATTGCCGCAATCTAAAGAGAGGCGTTCATCCCAAACAAGTCAAGGAATTCTACTGTAGTACCTATCAAAAAAATATAGAACAGGTATTCCTGCAATCTATCATGAAGTCCGTTTGTTTTAGACTGCATCAAAGAGGATCATCGTTATTATCGTCAAAAAGATTCGCGAAGCACAAGAGAAGTTAACGAAGTCAGCTTAGACAAGATTTCCGTTGAGAATGGGAAGTATGAGCCGAATGCATACGCTTCGTCACACATCAAAGTTGCGCCAGCTATATCAGTGAGCCACCATGTGAACCCTTTCGACCACTTATCCGCTGTGGATTCTGTGTCGCGCAAGATTTAATGGCGAGCTATACTTAGCAGTGGCATTCCGATCAGAAATTCATCGATCACTTGACGCCTGCTTTAATGACGCACAGTCATATATTCGTATTTTGTAAGAATTTTCTGAACCTTTGCGATTGGCTCCGAAGTTTGGAAAAGATGTATCATTACTCCAAACTTATTTAATTGTCTTGCCGATGCATACCTTGTTGAATTGTCTTTAGCACACCCCAGAGTAGAGATCTGTTTTAGTGTCTGGCTTACTGACTTCGACTATGCTGACGATTATTTTCTGATGACAGACAAGGAAGACGAGCAGCAAAGAGTCCTTGACTGCGCTCAAGAAGGTTTCATTTGGTGCGGCCCAAATGTAAAAGTGTCTAATACAACGTTTATGGCTAATTTCGATTTAAGGTCTACCTGTATTCTAATTAGTGCCCTACTTTAAATTGGTAACGAATTCGTCTACCTAATGTTCTTGGTGAAACTAAATTTGTTGGTTTCTGCCAACATTTTAAGACGCATTAACCTATTCGCAGCTTTATTTGGCGAAATATTCAAGCGAATGTGTAATCCCTCGTATATTTTATTAGCTAACAAGCCCAAGATCTTCAAATCAAGTATATGGTCAGACTTTCCACATTTCATGGAGACATCAAAGATACCAGATATTAGCTGCCAGCGGCAGTTGTAAGCATGTGACGATTGAAAACGATGTACCAATTGTTAAGCAATTCTAAACACAAAAGTGATAAAGAAAAAGAATTGGGATAAAGAACGAGGACACTAGATTTGATACAATGACGTAACTTCTAAAAACATACACTATAATAAATTTCAGCGTCAAATACAAAGATGGCAAGCAAAAAATCCAGTTTAAATAAATAAATATTTCAGATCGACATTATCGAGTTTCTCTTTGATTGCTGGTAAAGGTAAGTGTGTTACTTTAAATAGCAGTTGTATTTCAGCTGCATTAAATGTGCGTATAAGTGCCGATTCTGCTGTGCTTTATGGAAAACAACAGTCGTATTAAGTGTGATTTTCAGCTAAACTGCTTTCATTTCTGGTCCTAGATAAGCATGTTTCTTTTATCCTCTTTTCCCAATTTACTCCATCAATTATGTAGGACAGCCAATAGAAATTAGATATTTTTTGCTTCAGTATTTTCGTTGGAATGGCCAATGTTAAAATTGTGGAAAAATAGTCGCGAGCTGTTTCTGATTAACATTGTTATGGCACGAAATTGCTATAATGCAAATACTATGCAGAAGAGGCGGGTTTAAGGTAAATCGTTTTATTCAATTTTTGAGGATGTTTTTGCTAGCTACTCTGAAGAAAGGCAAAAGAATACTGATGAAATTAGAAAATGGAATAAAACCTAGTATTCTAGGTTGTTTAATACTGATTGATATGGATGAACTTGTGTTTAACCTATTGTAAATACAAATAGATCAGCTAATAATGGAAATATTATCGATGTTCCGAAATTATTGAAATAATTCTCTAGATAATACCGATACTGATTTTAAGACAGCAATAAAATTGTTATTTAAACAAAAAGCCAACTTAGAACCTAAAAGCACTGATTATAAAAAAACTGGTTTAAAGCTACTTTAGATGATCAGGCTTCACGTTTAAAATCGTTCAAATGCGCAGAACGGCATGCATTATCAAAGCAACGTTTAAATGCGCTTAAATATATCAGCAGAAATGGAGACGGTAAAATAATGCTCGCTGATATAGGCAAGTTCGTTGCTATATTTGACAGATCAGACAATACATAAAAGATGGAGGACGTACTCAATGACTATACAAAATTCACGCATCTAGAGGGTATAGCAGATGAAATAGACAAAGCTGAGCTGAGAGTAATAAATGAATATCAAATTGTAGCACATGCCGGTGAAATTAATGAAGCCGTAGCGCAGAAGCTCAAACGAGTTGGATCATCTAGACCAGCAATATACGGACAAACGAATGCACACAAATGTTTTTTCTATGAAAACAATGATATCAGTTAAATACTGTTTCATGCGAAGAACTAATATATATACCAGTAAGTATTAGGCGTTGCGAACCTAGCAACAAATTAGTTCAGTTGTGACCAGAAGGATAAACCAAAGGCAGCATGATCGGGAAGTATAATCTCATGCACATTCGTTTCGTGCATACTGGCGACTCATCAGTAAGAGCCGGTATTACGCCCTTTAACCACTATATATTTGGGTGAGGAATGTGGGATAGTAGGACGGAACAATCTCCTAGACGAATGTATAAACTGCAGTAGTGATGCAAACATCATATTGGATCTCGACAATGCGACTTCAACGCTAACTCACTCTCTCTCTCTCTCTCTATATATATATATATATATATATATATATATATATATATATATATATATATATATATACCGAGTCTGTACCGAAAAGGTACATGATACTAACGCTATGGTTGCCGAGTCGATATATTGTACCAACATGATGGATATCAATGTATGCTATAGTTCACCGAAATTGAAAATTACTGGAGTAACAGATGTTCAGAAATAGTTGTAATTCGCAATTTCGGTGAACTATAGCATACATTAAAATCCATCATGTTGGTACCATGTACCGACTCGGCAACCATAGTGTTAGTATGAGGGAAAATTCACTATAGAATTATTGAGAAAAGTTCGGATGACTTAACAGACGTTGACCATTGCACAGATGTCCATTCAATTAGAGTAGCGTTAGTTCATGAACCAGGAACAATACCGGACACCTTTTTTTCTGCTAGAGACAATTCGGTGGTACCAGAGTTTCGAAGTCACTAACCTGTAGATAAGACTCTTTCACATAGTTTTTGAATACTAGTAGGACCATAGAATTTAATTTTTGATGCGCAGTATATGTCAATTTCTAATTAATCAAACGTACTTTTTAACATTTCCTATCGCCCGATTTGTTTAACGGTTCGATCAATAAATGCAACGACATAAAGAACTTACCTACGTTTAATGAATTGTGATTTGTCTGAAATATAGCTTGGAAGTATTAAATTGGGCTCAATGATTTGATCAAAATCTACCTAGCTTAACGCATCTACAATAGCATTTACATTCGATTAAGAAGAGGATTAACGTAAAAGAAAATAGAAAGTATAGGATATGTAAACGTGCGATATAGCTTGATTTCCCTAATCAACTCTCCACGATCAAGTAGAAAAGGCGCCCATTTTAACCTGGGCGACAGTTGATAAAATATGAGTATGAAGTTTTTTTTCAATCTCGATTAATCTTCATTGTTTAAACCAAGTTTTGACTTCTAGCATTGTGAGATTTTTATTAGGCTATGTGCAGAAATAGAGAAAGAACTGTCCGAAATGTAAGCCTAAAACCGGCTAAATCTGTGATTACGAAATTTTCCATGGACAGTACATGTGTGGAAGGCTTCAGAGTGACGAGACCTAGAAGGCAGACACGCTGTACACCTGGAAATATCAATGAACAAAAATATTACCGACACACAAACGTCATTGAGAGACTCGCAAATGTCCAGGGCGACAAAAATATCATGGTAACGCTGAGTAAACGAATACTTAACCCGAAACGCAGAAAGACGAGAAATTACGCCACCGTATGTCAGAATATGAGACCACATATGGGATTTATCAACATTGCACTGGGTAAGACCAAATGGTCTCTCAAAAAAAGTCCCTAACCAAGAAGCGGTCGGGACGTACACCGTGGGTGTTAAATGGGTGTCGGCAATCTTGAGCTCAGCTTTACTTCATTGCACAAGTCACCCCCATCACAAGGTCAGCAATTGTCGAGCATTAGGAGCCTAAAGGCATATATTATTATATTTACTGAAAATATATTACTAACAATTTTTAGGCTTCATAAAAAACACAATAAATAATATAAATAAAAGTTCAAGCTCATTAATAAAAATAAAAACATTAAGTAATGATGTCTAACTTAAATGTACAATTAAAGAAAAATAAATATACAAAAAATAAATTTAAGTAGTATATATAAATGTCAATAAAAGTTTATGTTTCGGTGTTATGCACTGTTCGAAAAACGTGTAAGAAAAAAATAATTAAAAGTCGTATGTACATATTACTGAAATATAATCTGTTTGGAATAAATTAAGCCTACAGCTGAATAACCTATATGCTTTGTTGAAATCAAGAAAACATTTCAATTGTGAAATGTATTCTAGGAAAACGTTTTAAAAGTTCTATGCACAACCATACATAAAAGGACATCTAGTTTTCTCGTTTGGTAGGTTCTGTAAGAGCTTATGATGTAAATGCAGAATTAAACAAGCCTTTCACCTGAACCCTTAGCTCCCTCATATTTTCGCTCAATTAAGCGTCTGTTGGTTATTGAGGCTACGGCTTCGCGTAAATAACCGGTCTAAATCATGATTAATAGTATTGAGCCACGAGATAACTGGTCAAACTTCTGCGTTTCCAGCCACTCACACAAGGTAATCTGGTTAAAATAGCAAACAGGATGTTTAAGGTCTTTGTAAACAGTAACAGAATCAACGCAATCAGTCATCCATAACAGGATATATACGGTGATGTCATAGAATATTCTCACTACTTCGTGTCTGCCTGTGCTCTTTGAGATCACCTCATAGCTTCATACTAAAAAACGCATTTTGAAGTTTTCCGGTGCCACATAAAAGAATAAACAGACTCTGAAGCTTTATTGCCAGAAGACAAGTCGCGCTTCATTCAAGCTCTTCCACAATAGAGTTACAGCTATTTTAAGCCAAGATCCTATCAATCTGTTTCGTGTGCATTCTTGACCTAGTTTGGCGCTGAAATAACCGGCAATGATTAGTATAAACACCTGACCCATTAATTACTTACATATGTCAGTATAAATTAAGAATTGTATAGTTTAGAAAAGGCAACTCATCCAGTAGACCAGTTTCGTCCTTATTGGGAACTCGTCATGTACTGGCCTTTTCTACACTATACAATTCTTAATTTATATTGACACATGTAAGTAATTAATGGGTCAGGTGTTTATATCAAGACCGCAACCTTGATTATAATAATTGTTATCACCACCCGCGCAACCAATGTTCGTTTAATTATATAAATGATTAGTATGTTCGAAGGCGTTCAGTATACGAGACAAAATCCTATAGCTTTTCAAAGAAATCATTATTATCTTTTACGTAATAATTGAGAGTTGGTACGTATACATTTATGACTTCAAAAAGAAGGCTGTCTACGCGGAACATAGCATATGCTGAATAAGTTTATTGTTCTCCAGTATAGTAAGGCTTTCGCTGCAACCATGTATAGCAAAATAGTAATGCCATAATTGTCTAAACCAATCTAACATTGGAAAGGGAGAACAATAGTCCGCTCCCGTGAACAAGGCCAGAATAAGAAAAACTTTAGAGTGATCACAACAGTTCTTGTCTCCTTCAGGCAAAAAACGAATATGCACATGAGATTATACATTTTTTACGTGCAGACTTTGGTCCTTCTTTCCTGTCATAGTTGAACTAATTTGTTACTATGTATGCAAAACCTAATACATAAACGTTTATATATTGGTTCTTTGCACTAAACAGTATAATACAAAGCAGACACAAATTTTTTTCAGTTCGCCAATCCTAAAAGAAAGACTTGCTCGCAAAGCGCGACCTCACATTACAAGGGCTAATGGATAGACCATTGTCAGTCTTAAGCTATACAAATGGATCAGAAAAGGCTTCTAGAGGTCTGCCATGCGTATTTAGACGTGTTGTTCGCCAGACAAATTAAGGAAGTATGTATTAGGTGGTGCGAACCTAGTAACAAATTAGTTCAGTTGTGACCAGAAGGATAAACCAAAGGCAGCATGATAGGAAAGTAAAATCTCATGCACATTCATTTCGTGCTTACTGGCGAATCATCAATAGGAGCCGGTATTACGCCCTTTAACCACTATATATTTGGATGAGGAATGTGGGATAATAGGACGAAACAACCTCCTAGACGAATGTGTAAGCCTGCAATAGTGAAGCTAACATTTACACATTCGTCTAGGAGATTGGACCGTCCTATTATTCCACATTCTTCGACCAAATATATAGTGGTTAAAGGGCGTAATACCGGCTCCTACTGATGAGTCGCCAGTAAGCACGAAACGAATGTGCATGAGATTATACTTTCCGTTCATGCTGCTTTGGTTTATCCTTCTGGTCACAACTGAACTAATTTGTTAATAGGTTCGCAACACCTAATACATACTTGCATATATATTAGTTCTTCGCAACAAACAGTATTTAACTGTAATATATTGAATTGAATGATGTCATGCTTACCGCGAAATGTGATAACTGATATCGATCAAGGCCAGAGTGTATGGATTTACTGGAGTAACTGGTGTTCAGAAATTGTTGTAATTCTCAATTTCGGTGAACTTTAGCATAAATTGATATCCATCAGGTTGGTATCATGTACCGACTCGGAAACCATAGTGTTAGTACCATGTACCTTTTCGATACAATAATGTTGGTATCGGTTACTAACACAATAGCCATAGTGTTAGTATCCTTTACAGACTCGGTATATATATATTATATAGTGTGAGTTAGCGTTGAAGTCGCATTGTCGTAGACTTTATGTGATGTTAGCTTCATTATTGCAGGTTTACACATTCGTCTAGGAGATTGTACCGTCCTATTATTCCACATTCTTCTACCAAATATATAGTGGTTAAAGGGCGTAATACCGGCTCCTACTGATGAGTCGCCAGTAAGCACGAAACGAATGTGCATGAGATTATACTTTCCGTTCATGCTGCCTTTGGTTTATCCTTCTGGTCACAGCTGAACTAATTTGTTACTAGGTTCGCAACACCTAATACATACTTGTATATATATTAGTTCTTCGCAACAAACAGTATTTAAATTAAGGAAGTGTCTCCAGAAATTCATCTTTCACTTATCTTTGGAGCTTGTGCATACGAGCACGTTTCAAAAATCGCAAAAAGTATACTCATGCTCAACCTGAGCCAACATTGAGGTCGACGTTGTTTTTAAAATTCATAAACGCCTGAAATAAATCGAATTAAGTAAGTGGATTTGAGTTAGTAGGTAACATATGGTTAAAACTAAGTATTATCACAAATCTAATCGAAAATTAACAGCACCAACCAAATCCTTACCTAACATCAGCATTTTAAATAGACTGTCCTCTAAGCAAACATTCCGAACTGTGAATAAAAAACAATATAGTAAGATAATTTTTTACTATAAAAACACAATCTGACGGACCTTCACAAAAGTGCATTCATGCTAAAATCAGTGAATAATAATTTTCTCAGCTTTGTGAGAAATATTTTTTCGGTGAATAATTTCAAAAGCTTTATTTGAGCTATTCAGAATACAACTGACAAATATTCTTGCCACTCATTTAAATTCAAGTTTTTGTAACTTACAAGAAAATAAATTACTAGCACATGGATTCATACTTGATGTGCTATTTATAATTATTAGCCAGAACTGTTGTGAAAGTTTCAGCGAATAACATTCCGACACGATAGCTAAATTAGGAATTTGAAATTCTTAATCCGTTTAAGCCTGAAACGAGTTCACAGTTAGATGCAGAAGCCGTTATATCACATCCACCAATGCATCAAAATTAGTCATTTTCCTTTTTATAAAAAATATTGGATAGTTTATATTAGTGTGTCTAGCCTTTCATTTGTAGTTTATCAGGTAAGTGGTGTATTAATAAAGTTAACGCTCGCATGATCGTAATTTGCAAGACAATCCATCCACCTTGCAATTGTTTACACGTTCTTCGATAAAGTGTTAAAAAATTCAGTAAAAACAGAACCATGGTCTATGAGATAAGGCCTTTCATTTTACAACAATTTGGTGTAAGAGACCATGATAAAGCCCTCACGGGAGACCGAAACTTACCGCTGGTTTATATAACTAAATAATAATTGATTGCGCGAGTAGTGATAGCAATTATTTAAATCAAGTTTGCGAGGTGATATAAACACTAATCCCATTAAATGGATAAGATATTATAAATTAAGTATTGTATAAGGTAGTAAAGGAACTTCATCCCAATGAGGACGAAACCTGTCTGCTGAATGTATTGCCTTTTCCTCATTTTGCGATGTTTAGTTTACACTAACAAAAGTATACATAATTGGATTGGTGTTTATAAAGCCGGTAGCCATAGAAACTCCGGCCTGACGACCGGCGGGCACAAGGTAGTCAGTCCGGGAATGATAGTAAGAAACTTGCCGGGTCTAAAGGGACACATCCATCATCCAGTTTCATATGAAGCCTCGAGTTTGGTCTAACTGTGCAGTGACTTTTATTGCCAAATGTGCTTGATGGAATGAGAGCAAGCGTGCCAGACGCGAAGGGCAATTTTCGGCTGCTGAAGGAAACTTTGGCCACTGGCGTCTGGGCAGATAGTGTTCATCAGCCTTGGTTAACAGACTATCTAAGAGAAGGTAGACTCAGAATACAACCCAGCTTGACTAGGAATGGGCGAACTAGTGTTCTTTTAAAGTCAACATATAACCATGCATGACTTACGGCCATATAGCAGTTAAATATTAGTCACTTTTGGCTTTTGTATGGCTGTGCATGATGATGATGATGATTATTATTATTATTATTATTATTATTATTATTATGGCGTCTATATTGAGCTCGCAACCTTCATTTAGATAAATTCTATTAGTTTGTCTGTTTATTTGCCTCATTGGGTTATACTGGTGGTGATACAGCGTAGTTAGTTTCCCATACCAGGCAGGTCAACGAAAACAGGCCGACTAGCACGGACTCAAACCTCACTACGTATGAAAATTCTAATAGTCGTGTTCTATATGCCAGCTCTATAATACCTTTATTCTTCAACTAAAATTTATACATGCACTTAGGTGTCGTGAGACGCCACTGCCACGTCGAGAAATAAATAATTAAATTTCACTTAATTGCAAATATAGCGAAGCCAGGGCATAGAAAATATTTTATTTGATTTGCATAAAAAACGACTAATTTTCACGGAGATTTCACAAGCCATGTCGTTCAACTTCGACACAGGCAACAAAGAACACGTTTAAGACGATTAACAAAAAATACAATATATATGCTTTAAACGAAACTTGTTGTGCGACAGGGAATAGATTATTTACCTGGACCTTGTTGTATCCAACAAGGTTTTTGCATCCATTGACTTCAATTTTACTCCGGGTATTTCGGCTACATATTTCGGAAAGCACATCCCACAAACAATTTGACAAATATTATGAAGAAACAAAACAATTTGAAAACTACAGTCAGTCACACGAGCTGACGTGTTTCGACTTGCCATGATCATGATCATAGTACGACGGAAAACTGACTAGCGAGGACTAAAACGCAATGCATATATAACGAAAGAAAATTTAGATATGCGGTTCTCTCCTCTAGCAGTCTCGCATTAATTGTACTTCACTGGAAATGTGGACTGCGCAATTTCTATGCAGTTACGAAGATAATTTTTTTTGGAGATTTCGCCACACATATATATAGGTAATACAATTAAGCAATCAATGATTGCACGGGTGTTGTTCGACGACTGGTTAAATACAAAAAGATTGGTGTTTACTTCAAGCTAGCAAATTTGATTTAAAGAATTGTTACCAAAACACGTGCAATCATTGATTGTTTAAAACAGCTGGAATTCAGCCTGTGTTAGTCAAAACGCAATTTAGGTAATCATTAAGTCAAGTTGTAAATTTAGTTTAAGCTATTTCATTTATACTTACTGTTAGATCTATTAAGCATAACTGTCTCCTCACTAGGTGAGTGTGTTTGTGTGTAAATTTATGCATGTGCACACTCATCAAAATCAAATTACATTGATCTAAAAAACACCTACTGCCGATTCACTAGATAAGGCTACGACACGCCTGTGTGTATGTGCTCGCGTTTGTTTTGGATTGAGATGTAATCATTTACTGCATTTTTACACTCATCCCAGTGAAATTACAGTGATCTGACTTCATGGTTTGAATTTCTGTTCGTCAACAAGAATATAGCTCATTTGATTAATATAATCATAGGTACTCATAAGAACGATACCTGAGCCTTTGTCTGACTTCATTACTCTAAATTCGTTGTTGTGTCGCAATTCTTTGAGTCCCTCTATGGGCTCCCTCTATATAAAATTTAATCACTTTTGTCTAACTTTAAAATGTTCACAGGCAACAAGTAATTCATCTTTTAAAATTGAACAAAATAATCTTCTTGTGAAATTCTTGATTTAATATTTTCGTACTGAGTTACTAGTGCGGTTTTCTTCGTTATCTCTGTTTTCTGGATCTTATTGTTCGGCAATATACAAAGTTTTGGTCCATGCGATAAGACTTCTTTCTGTTTATTTGATAGGGCCAAACTCATATAGTTGAAGATGAATGGATCGTGTTTCTCTGGAAATGCTTAGGGTGTTCATTAATTATCAAGTAGATCTTGTGTAGCTTCTTATTCTCTCTGTCAACTGCATTCATACCAGAGCGATTAACACCACTCTCGAACATAGCAAGCTCGCGTGAATGAATAATACTGATACGAGATTCCGACACTGAGATCTGGCTGTCCATATTGTCAGGTAGCAGTTTCCGCGTCTCTATTACATTCTTTGTCAAACGTCGTAATATTTTCTAAGTTTTATTCGTCGAAACTGAACGGCATAGCTTTTGAAATATTCAAGGAAATTGGTTTTTTTGAAGTACCAAAAATAGAAGCTTGTTCTTCCACAGGCTTCGCCATATCTGCAATTGAGTGAATTGTAATGATCTCTCGACGTGGCTACGGCGTCCTATGGCCCTTAAGCTCATGCATAACTTATAGATCGGCTATCATAACGCATTTGTAATTTTAATTGAGAAATAAATAATGCGTGGAAGTATACCTTTATTATAAAGCAGGGATATAAAACAAGGTTAAAAAAGGCCATTTCTTTTTCGCCAGAATTCAACTCGACTTAAAATCTGGTACATTATATAATCACTTTTTTAAAGCAATGAGAATAAGTTTGGATTAAGCATACATAAGCAATCGAACAATCCAGCATTTTTTATCTAAACAAATGTCATAGCTAGTCGAATACCAAAGAAATGAATACAAGAGCATTTCAGACTAACCTCTGCAATAGCAGAATGCATTGTTTATATTAGTCACACTCCGAATAAGGCGGATTTCCAGGCGTTCTTCGAAGCGAATAACAAAAATGAAATACGGACAGCAGAAGCTGATATATGCAACATTTTTTTATTCTCAGCTATATAAAGTTTGTATATGATTTGACGCAAAACTGATTAACTTTGTTTGTGTGCCTCAGCATGTACATTTTCACTTCCCATTTGCTGTACAATATATGCTTAATCAAACTTCATCCCACTTGCTTTAAAAAAACTGACAACAAATTTCCAGATATTGCAGTTTTGTTGTATTTTAGCAAAAAGATAATAGCCATTTTAACTTTGTTTTATATGCCTGCTTTGTAATAAATATATCATTTCATACATGATTTAATTCTCAATTCGAGTTACAAATGAAGTATTGATTTACAGTCTACACATATCAATGAATTTCATGGTTATGCAGTATTAATGTACTATGCCGGTGCAAAGCAGTAGTATGATATATTTAGAATAATAAAATCTGATTGCTACATCATAATGCAATTTTATTTATTGTTTACACTAGTTCACGCCAATTCTAATTAGGCAAGCAATTAAGGCTTTTTGATAATGAAATTAGGTAGCACTTCGTTAAGTCAACGTTTTCAGAATGCCTATTAAAATGAAAGGCATCGAAAGCTGTCAAGAACTTCATGCTCACGCGAAAACTTCAGTTTGATCATTTTAAAATAAAATAATTAATGAAATTTTTTTTCACAAATGCTAGCATCAAAGTGGTGCAAATGCTAACCTTTAATTCTGTAATTATTTGTGCTTTGACAGGAGGTTTGATCTCCAGATGAATGTTTTTCTTGGCCATTATCAAACCAGTTTTAATGTGGCGCACGCGACTGACAACTCCGCCGTTGCCTTTGCCTAGCTCGTCTAATTTCTCAAAGTCCTCAGGATACAACTCGTCGATTTTGCGCTTCTCGTAAATGAAATCGACCAACCGCTGGCGTTGAGACGCGTCCAGTTCTAAATCATCAAGCTGGCGTTGTCTTAAATAGGTTTTAAAAGCATATCTTAAGTAATTTAAACCATTGCATGATTGAACAAACAATATTTAGTTTACCATAACGTATTAAACGGTGCTCAACAATGCGCAAGAGATGCAAAAGGTACAAGATTATGGGGTTGAACTAAATGTCAATCTCAAAATTATAACCGGGCTTCGTCGGAATTTTCCATTACTCGTATTCTAATTAGAAATGTAATTCCTCTTTCAGATAATGGGTTTGACCTAATTAGAAATTCCAGTGTACGAATACTAATACAAGCACACCAAATCTGAGAAAAAGTGACAAAACTTGCTTGAACAGAATTCAGAGCTTCTTCGAAAACGTTAAGAAATATCCGAGACCGGGGAAGTCAAAAACGCAACAACAACAGCACTTGAAGAAATAAACAAATATTCTACTCTCAGATACATACCTTAAACGTACAGTCTAAAGCAGGTATACAAAGTGGTAGGAATCCACATTTTGTCGTCAATAAAAACATTTATGACAATGATCAACACACTATAGCACAGATTGAAAGGCCAGCTTAAATCTATCCCACAGCTAAACAAATTTCAAAAATTAAACAATCATTCAAAAAAATATGTTTTGAATGACAGGAACATGAATAACTACCTGATCCTTTTTGTACGAAACAAAGTTTTTTGTCCATTGTCGACATTCTAACACCCTTGCCTATTCAGTGATGTCACTTTAGATAATTCATTTAACGAAATAATAGTTAAAAGTGTTGTTCTGGCGCGTGCAAAGACGAATTGACATGAATCACTGTAGTTTCACACAGGTTTATGTGCACGTGCTTGTAATTAATTTAAAATGAATAGCTCACAGTTAGAAAATCAACCGGACACACAGAGATATATAGCGAACGCTTATCTAGTGAAACATCAGTAATTAATATGACACAACTATAATTTTACTAGCATACAGGTGCACGTGCGGGCAATTATATTTAGATTAATGCTTTACCGTTAGAGACACACCAATACACACTTACACGGCACACGCTTATCTAGTAAAACGTCCTTTACTGTTATGAGATTTGTCAGTAAACATAAATGAAGCTGTTTAAACGATATTTCACACCTTTTTAATACATGAATAAAAACTCGCGTCATGCTCATACCGTCTAAAAAGAAACCGGGAAGATTACTCCAGGGTATATGGTGACAAAATGAGGACAGTGGAAATGGAAACCTTGTTTGACAAAACAGCGATCAGATAGCTAAACATTTGTGCTCACGATTCACTTCTTTTTATCAATCCGCGTTAAAAATCTGCTCACAGCTGACAGTAATTTAGATTTCCTCCGTAACATCACTGATGAAAACCGCCCTCTATTAGGGCACACATGAAGCATAAGAAAAAACGAAAACGTGAAGCCAAACTCAACCGAAAGATTATATGTATTTATACTTAAGATTCGAATCTGATAGAAATTTTGAATTGAACACGACCGGAAAATACGACAACACTTCCAAAATAGGTGAGTATATTGTTAATGAAAATCCCGCATCAAACCAGACAGATTTAACAATAATTTCTTGAGCGGGTGGTGGTAACAATTCTTTAAATCAAGTTTGCGAGCTTCAAGTAAACCAATCCCATTGTATTAACCAGTCGTCGAATAACAAACAAAACTACCGCCAGCCGCAACGCACCGACGCATTTCGACCGTCCTTGATCATCATCAGAGTACGACGGCAAACTGACTATCGAGGATCTAAACCGCATTGAATATATATGGATATCAAATTTAGATATGCGCTCTCACCTCTAGCAGTCTCGCATACTTGAACTTGACTGAAATGTCGGCTGCACAATTTCTATGCAGTCACAAACATAACTGTTTGCGCTTTCGCCACATATACATATATAGGCAATACAATTTAACAATAATTGTTTGCGCGGGTGGTGGTAACAATTCTTTAAATCAAGTTTGCGAGCTTGAAGTAAACACCAATCCCATTGTATTTAACCAGTCGTCGAACAACATAACAAAACTACCGCCAGTCGCACGCAATGACGCGTTTTGACCTTCCTTGATCATCATCAGAGTACGACGGCAAACTGACTATCGAGGATTTAAGGAATTGTTACCACTACCCACGCAAACAATTACTGTTTAATTGTATTGCTTATATATGTATATGTGGCGAAAGCTACAAACAGTTTATGTTCGTGACTGCATAGAAATTGTGCAGCCGACATTTCCAGTCAAGTTCAATGTATGCGAGACTGCTAGAGGTGAGAGTCGCATATCTAAATTTGATTTCCATATATATTCAATGCGGTTTGATCCTCGATAGTCAGTGTGCCGTCGTACTCTGATGATGATCAAGGAAGGTCGAAACGCGTCAGTGCGTTGCGGCTGGCGGTAGTTTTGTTATGTTGTTCGACGACTGGTTAAATACAATGGGATTGGTGTTTACTTCAAGCTCGCAAACTTGATTTAAAGAAACCAGACAGATTTCCGTATTCTACATCAAGAAAGCAAATTGATCCAGTGAATACAGAAACTATTACGTACGAAATTCTCCCTTCGCAGTATGTATTAGTGTTTTTTCATTGTTTTATAATAAAAACAATCAATGAGCGTAATTCCCCGTTACTTTTCTAAATATAAAATACACACACAGAGATGTCAATCAATAAGAGATTTGGCGAAAGAACTCGACTTTTTCAACTGTATTGTACATACATGTTTGTGTGAAAAAGTTTAATATATCAAGTATGCCGCCATAGCTACCTTAAATGCGAGTGTAAAATCATGCAAAGCCATAAAAAAGCTAAAATGACTGTTTCACTGCCATATAAACATATTAAGCGAAACAATATCCAAATAACGAAAAAAATAATAATTTAGACATAAATTATTAGTGAGAGATAGAGAGAGCTAAATAGAAAGAGAGAGTACCTAGTTACTATGAGTATATTTATCAAGATAACTCACAGAGGCAAACTAAACATCTACCACCACCATTATGGCCAAGTCAGCACTAGGGCAAGTCAACAACAAAAATATAGATTCCTTGCGGCCTTCACTGTATCACATCATAAACAAAACCCACTTCGCAGCTAACTTTGCCCTACTAAGAACAGAAAGTAACAAAGATGATTCTACTAAACATCTGAAACAAGATCGCCTTTGAGCTCGATTCGATGCCATATCTGAATAAGAACTAGGAAGCGCACGTATACCCCTTCCTGGCCGATGAGTGTGTCCTATACTACCCAATTTGGATGTAAGTGACTTCAACTGTTTTTGCCATGTCAAAATCTACCCACCTTGTCACTTACACCAATCTTGTGCCGGATGAGAGAACAGAGTTTTACTTGGCAATCGAATTGAGGGTACACGCAAATCGTGACCGAGCCGACGAAGTTGATGGAGTCTTGTTTGTCTTTCTTACGAGGAGCACTTGATGGCAGATCCAAAAAATATGTCTACGAATGTCAACGTCGTTTATTCGTTATTGGTAAATACCATGTGTTCTTATAAAAGAATTATGGCCGACTTTCTGTAAGCGTCTAAAATCATCAACTCTAAGAGGCCAAGTTTCACTAGCGTATAGTAAAACTACACGTACAGATGTATTGCAGACACGACTTTTAAGGCAGAGTGAAATACTCGCGTTTCTCCATAAATGACGAAGGTTCGAGAAAGCTACTTTAGCTTTCGCGATTCTTATTCTCACCTCGTCGGTCATATTGATAGAGCTCCCAAGATATGTAAACCTGTCAACTATGTCTAGCCTTTATTCTACAGCGTTGGAGTGGGTGGTGGCTGATCCTGTAAAAGTATCTGACGTTTAGAGGGTGCGAATTTCATATCGAAAGATGGAATAATGTCTGCTAATCTATTCAAGGTGGCCTGAGAAGCATCTCGATTGTCGAAACATTGGTACGATATCGTCTGTATAATCAAGATCAACTAGTTTACCACAAGGGAGAACTTCAAAAACTGCATCCTGAATGTCTGGAAGGGTGTTGTTCATAAAAGTATCGATTACAAAATTAAACAAAAAGGGGGAAAGTTGACAGCCTTGACGAACACCACAACTGGCTGTAAAGTTATGCGTTAATTCGTCGTAGACCTTAACGCGACAAGACGTATTTGTGTAGAGAGCAAGTATATTATTAACAAATATTGTGGGCGCATCACTTTTCGACAAAATATGGAATAAAACATTGCGATCCAACGAGTCAAATGCACCATTGAAGTCTAGAAAGATGGCTAGTGCTGAACGCTGATATAAATTTCGTTGTTCAAGAACTTGCCTTAACGTAAAAATATTAACTATACAACCTCGTCTTGAGCGGAATCCGGCCAGTTTTACTCTAGTGTGCGTAGAAACCCTCTGTGAAACGCACTCTCTTTCCTCGACCAATTGATATTGAGACATAGCGAGGTAAATACTATGAAAGCAGTCATTAACCGTACGGAATATTTTAATACAAGACTCCTATTGTTCGCCTACCAATAGATTATTTGATAAAAACATACTATTAAAAATTCATTTTTTGAAACTGAAATACGAAATATATTTAGTTTTTATACAAAAACTTATGAAACGCGTACATGCGACAGAAGGTAGTTTTGGTCATTTGAGTGACATGTCAGATAAAATGGAATAAGCGTTTTTCTGAATATCGTAAACCTTATTTAAAGAAATGTTATCATAACCCGCGCAATCAATGATTTTTAACTGATTAACACATAACGTTACATCCCACGAAACGTTTTTAGAGCTGTTTTAACAAATATGAATTAATATCGCAGTTGAATGAACAATAAAACGCAATACTTCCATAAAAAAATTTTGGCCTGAATAAAGGTGAACCATAGCTAGTTATCCGACCGTAATACCATAAATTTTGCCGATGTTAAATGGATTCAATAATCATCATCTTGAAATCAAATTGTAAATTTCAGGTGATTTCTTTGATAATGCTCATGTTTGCCATGCCAGTATATAGTAAAGTTAAAACTTCTACAGAACAGTATACTAACATGATATACTTACGCATCACTGCCGCATAGAAATGACAATCTGTGAGTATGGTGTCAAGCCTGAAGGAGAGACTGGAAATGAAGTGCCGAAAAATATAAACTCGTGCACATTCGTATCGTGCTTATTGGCGTCCTATTTTCCCACATTCCTCACCAAAACATAAACTGGATAAGGGACGTAATACCGGCTCTTACTGAAGAGTTTCCCGTGAGCACGAAGCGAATGCACACAAGAATATACTTTCCTTTCATGCTGCCATTGATTTATCCTACTGGCCATATTTGTTGTTACTAGGTGCACAGCGTGTAATACACAATTGCATATATATATATATATATATATATATATATATATATATATATTAATTCTCCGCCACAAACATTATCTAAGTCCAGAAAAAAACTTTTAAATTCTAAAATTCTTGTCTTAACAGTATTTTCAGACAAGAAGATTTTGGACTGCTTCAGAGTGACGGGACCAGTGAAAATCGATCAATCAATGAAAAAAACAAGCTGTGCATCCGGATATGTAAAGGAATTAAGATTGTACCGACCTACGAGTGCTATTATGGAATCAACTTGAAATGACGATCTGTTATGCGTAGGCTGTAAGTAAACGCTATGTCATCTATTATCAGTTGCAGAAAAAGTAAGGCAGCTAGTAATCGGTGGCGCTTTGCATTTAGAACCACAGCACCTTTCTAGATATAAAACGCACGGCAAAATCTTTTCTGCCTTCAGAGATCCTCAAGTAATTCAGATGAAAATACTTGACTTTTAAGGAGTCCAATCTGTGTATAAATTATTTACATTAATGTACGAATGCAGGTAGGTAAGAATATCTGAATGTATGCCTGTATCTATGCATGCATGTACGTATGTGTACGTATGCACGTTTGTAGGTATTTACATACGTATACATGCACACATGTATGTACGTAAAGCGCGTTTGTATGTATGCATTCATAATTGTGTGTTTGTATGCATATGTATACATTTATATAAAAAGGTATATATGTATACCACGTATGCGGTCAATTGTGTGTAAAAATGTATTCATAAACGTTTCTGGGTATAAATATCTGTTTATGTTTATATACAAGTATATACTTATACATGTAAGTGTATATTTTGTATAAATGTACGTATTAATGCATTTCCGTGTGTATCTTTATTCGAGGGTTGTTGATTATATATGTATACACGTATTTGTGTATGTATTTAAGCCTATAGGCATGCTTGAACACACGTGCGTATGTGTATATATGTATGCATGTACGCATCTATGTATGCACGCATACACATACGCATGTACTTTGGTGTCTATATTTTATTTAAGTATGCATTATGGACGTGTTAATGTATGCTTGTTTGTATGTGCGGTATTATGTATAGTTGTACGTACGTATGCATGCACATTTGTATTCATATAAGCGTGTATGTATGAGTGCATGCAAGTATGTGTGCCGTTATATAGCTCCAATTATCGATGTGTGAATGCATGTATTTGTGTGTACACTCATGTATGTATGTACGTGGAATTGCATTTATTTAAGCGTTATTGATTTGTTGTATTTGCGTCTGAATGCAGTCATTTGTGCATGTATGTAAGTTTTTGTGTAGACATATAATAATTTATGATTATATGCTTGCATGTATGTATGTATGCACGTTTGCGTATATGTAGGTGTGTAGTTACGGATATATATGTATGTATGTATGTATTCATGTATGAATTTATGTATATGTAAACAAAAGTAGGTATGTAGGTTTACAAGTACGTACATATACATGCATATATGCATGCATGTGCGCAAGTGCATATATGTATGCATTTGCCTATCCATATATGCACGCTTGGATTTATACATGTATGTTTGTATGAATGCAAGAACATACACATGTAATTTTTATATATGTAGAAAGGGACATATGATTAATTAATACATTTATGTATATATGTACCTATGAATATATTTATGTACGAATGCTTTTATGTACGTATGCGTGTAAGTATGCATGCGTTTATCTATATACGCATTTATGAATGAGTTTCTACATGTATGTGTATATGTATGCACGTGTGTTGGTTTGTATGTATTTATATATGTATGTTGGTGTATCTATGCATGTATGTTTCTTTGCGCGTATGTGTGTTTCTGTGTATTTATGCATGAATACATACATGTATTCAAGTAGTGTTACTGTAAAACCCACAGTTTGAAAAGTTTTACATTGCTGTGCTCATGCTGATTATTACGTTGTTGATGGAAAATTGCGCAGATGTTTTATTGTAGAAAATTTAAATCACGAACATTGTAATTAAAGATTAATTCCTGTATTATCGGAGTATATGCAGCGTGACCTGAAAGCTTCAAATATTTAAATGATTTTGAATTATGCAGTATCCATGCATGCGTGTATACTAATGCGTGTATTGACATTCATGTAATCTATGTAGACTTCGTCGCGCTTGAAATGAAAATAAGAAGCCAAAACATTAAATTAATATAAAAGCATGTGCCATATCAGGTCATTCATGCATTTTGACGCGTATAGCCCAATGAGATACGGCTAAAAATATCATGCACCAAATTAATATTGTCGACACTAAATCGGACACGAATGTCAAGTTTCACAAATAAAAATAAAAGATAAATTTCTGAAAAGGACGGCAACTTCAGCATGTGATTAGGTTTATGTTAGGGATTTTTTTTACAAAAAACAGCGATAGAGTAGATTTAATTTAATCCAACGTAATAAAAACGGATAAATAACCATTAAATTAAAAGAAAAGCTTGTCTTAAAATAAGAATTAAATTATCATAAAGTTAAAAGGCCAATTACTTACAGATAGTTTACATGACTGATATATTGCTTTTTTAATGATAGATTAAGAACAACCATGAATGTAATAAGCGAAATCACTTGAATATCACATCAAATAAAGCTAAAAAGCAAATATAAACGACTTAATAGAATATTCGTGACAATACAAATAAAAGCACATACATTTGAATGGATATGTAGACACATGAACACACAATTAACCAGGATATGCACAGTTTAGGCTGTGAAGTTAGTATGATACAGCTAACAATTCGAACAGCTAGCAGAATTCTGTCACTTCTTGCCTTTAAAACAGATAATTAATGTTATTTGTAGTATAATTAAGCAGTTATTGACCTCGCGGGAAGTGATAAAAATTGCAAATTAGTTGGAGAATATTTATAAGTGGGGCTTGGAGACGTCGTAGAAATTTTGCAAACTTTCAAATTCATCATCATCATCATCATCATCATCATCACCATCATCATCATCATCATCATCATCATCATCATCATCATCATCATCATCATCATCATCATCATCATCATCATCATCATCATCATCATCATCATCATCATCATCATCATCATCATCATCATCATCATCATCATCATCATCATCATCATCATCATCATCATCATCATCATCATCATCATCATCATCATCATCATCATCATCATCATCATCATCATCATCATCATCATCATAATCATCATAATCATCATCATCATCCTCAGCCATACAAAAGTCAAGTGACTAATGTTTCACTGCTATATAACCATAAAGTGAAAAAATATAAATAACAACAGAAATAATATTTTAGATAAATTATTAGTGAGATTTAAGAGAGAGAGAGAGAGAGAGAGAGAGAGAGAGAGAGAGAAATAAAGAATACCTAGTTACTTTTAGTAAATTCATCAGGATAACTCACAGAAATAAGGCAAACTAAACCTCTCCACAACAACATTATGGCTAAGTTATTAGCCGGGCCAGGCAAAATCAGTGATACAGCTTCCTTGCGGCTTTCACTGTATCACGCCATAAACAAACCAAACCTCGCAGCTAACTTTTCCCTACTAAGAAAAGAAAGTTATGAAGATGATTCTACTAGACATCTGCAACAAGATCGCCACTGAGTACGATTCGATGCCTTATCGCTAACTGCTTCTAACCAAGAACTATGATGCGCACGTGGACCCCATCCTGGCCAACGTGTGGGTCCTATACATCCCAATTTGGATATAAGTGACTTCAACTATTTCTGCCATGTCAAAATCTGCCCACCTTATTTCTTACACCAATCTGGTGCTGGATGAGAGAGCAGAGCTCTACTGGGTAATCGAATTGAGGGCATACGCAAAACGTGACCCAGCCAACGAAGTTGATGGAGCCTTATTTGTTTTTCTAACAAGGAGCGCTTATTGGCAGATACTATGCGTGCAATATTATTATGGATCAATAACTCACTAACAAATTTAGGTTTGATCTCCGTTATTCTGTTTGTTGTCGAGCTCTGATCGTGACAATGGAAGGTTGTAACATTTTATCATGTGTGGAAATCTGTAGGTATGTTATGTTTTGCGACTGGTTAAACAACATTATACGGGCTTTATATCAAGATCGCAAACTCTATTTAAATAACTTTAACATGATCATTGGAAATGATATTGTTGCCTACTTCGAAAGTAATGTTCTCTTTTGTTAGCATGTGTTGAATAAAAAAATAGCTCAAGAACTTGTCACTTTAGTAATTGAATAGTCCTATCAAATAACTTTGTGCAGTTAGTGCATTTCAATGATTTATAAATACTGGAAAAATCAACTGAATAGAGCTAACTCTTTCACTGATATTCCACAGGCGTTTTGTCAAAAATACGAACAAAATTTTCATATTAAATATGTTAAATTTGTTCTTAATTAATCAATTAATTTTGTTTCATGACGTACTCTTTTACAATGGAAATCTCGCGCATAAAAGCCTATGTTTTGGATAAGATTCATTGCGTGTCTTTATTAGTTTAAATGATTTACATAATTAAATGAATCTTTCGATATAGCAATTCACCAAATGAGCTTTAGCTATTGCTCATTTGTGAAATTGCAATTTTAATAAACTGATTTGCATGAATCTGGTGTTTTGTGCAATTGGCATCATGTCAAGTGTGGGTGAGCAGTGACATCGAAAGTACAAACACAATATATAATCTAAACCAGTATTACCAAAACACGATAAATTGATATTTCAGTGTCGCATAACTAACAATTCACGGTTGTAACGCGACATTCAACACAAACACCTTTACTAGTTAAACTAATACTTATGTAAATTTTTCAATTAAAATGGGTAGCAATGACTCGTGTGACTGGAAATCACCACCGAGCAACAGTGCAAAACGAATTCAAATCAGGATTTCCGACTTGAAATATTCACCAATAACCATACTGAAACTGAGTAAGGTCATGCCAAGGAGCAGGAGGAAGAGCGGCATGAAAGTTTCGAATTCCAAAAGTTAATTGAAGGCTGATCTACGTTAATTAAGTCTCTTTTATCAAGTGTAACCTGGACTAATGAACTTAGTTCTGCGACCGGTTAAAATGGGATTGGTGTTTATACCAAGTCCACCAACAATATTTTTTCAACATTCGTGCATGGAATTATTTCTTACTTGCATAAGTAATATAAATTTGGATAAATACAGAACAAAATTATATCATTGACTTCAAATAAATAAAGAAAACTAGGCGCGAAGACTACAATATCATGTTTACAAAATGTTATGTATATCGTGATACAATCCAGTAAATTAATTTTCCAACGTACTCCAATGATAACCAAAGTTCTTTAACTCAAGTTTGCGAGTTTGAAATAAACACCAATCCCATTGTATTTAACCAGTCATCGAACAACATAACAAAACTACAGCCAGCCGCAACGCACTGACGCGTTTCGACCTTCCATGATCATCATCAGAGTACGACGGCAAACTGACTATCGAGGATCAAACCGCATTGAATATATATGGAAATCAATGTTAGATATGCGGCTCTCACCTCTAGCAGTCTCGCATTCATTGAACTTGACTGGAAATGTCGGCTGCACAATTTCTATGCAGTCACGAACATTAACTGTTTGCAGCTTTCGCCACATATACATATATAGGCAATACAATTTTACAATAATTGATTGCGCGGGTGGTGGTAACAATTCTTTAAATCAAGTTTGCGAGCTTGAAGTAAACACCAATCCCATTGTATTTAACCAGTCATCGAACAACATAACAAAACTACAGCCAGCCGCAACACACTGACGCGTTTCGACCTTCCATGATCATCATCAGAGTACGACGGCAAACTGACTATCGAGGATCAAACCGCATTGAATATATATGAAAATCAATGTTAGATATGCGGCTCTCACCTCTAGCAGTCTCGCATACATTGAACTTGACTGGAAATGTCGGCTGCACAATTTCTATGCAGTCACGAACATTAACTGTTTTCAGCTTTCGTCACATATACATATATAGGCAATACAATTTTACAATGATTAATTGCGCGGGTGGTGGTAACAATTCTTTAAATCAAGTTTGCGAGCTTGAAGTGAACACCAATCTCATTATATTTAACCAGTCATCGAACAACATAACAAAACTACCGCCAGCCGCAACGCACTGACGCGTTTCGACCTTCCATGATCATCATCAGGCGAAAGCTGCAAACAGTTAATGTTCGTGACTGCATAGAAATTGTGCAGCCGACATTTCCAGTTAGTTCAATGTATGCGAGACTGCTAGAGGTGAGAGCCGCATATCTAAATTTGATTTCCATATATATTCAATGCGGTTTGATCCTCGATAGTCAGTTTGCCGTCGTACTCTGATGATGATCATGGAAGGTCGAAACGCGTCAGTGCGTTGCGGCTGGCGGTAGTGTTGTTATGTTGTTCGATGACTGGTTAAATACAATGCGATTGGTGTTTACTTCAAACTCGCAAACTTGATTTAAAGAATTGTTACCACCACCCGCGCAATCAATAATTGTAAAATTGATAACCAAAGTTGGTAGAAACGCGTCGTTATGAGCATATGGAAGCAGTATTTAATAAATGGTACGGCTGGTTCAGCAAAATATTGTATTTGCGTGTTACAAGACTGCGACCGTGGTTTAAACAATACTTATTAATACCAGCGCAGTTTAATTCCAGCTCACAAACTTGATTTAAATAATTGTTACCACCACCTCGCAATTAATTTATGTTTAGGTTATGTTTTGAGTTAAATTTATTACATTAATCTTGTAGTCAATTCAAATAAGCAATTAAGTTTTAATAAGTAAATTTGTATAAATGTGTCATTTTGTAGTTTTTAATTCATTTATAAATTGTAGTTTATTTGCCAAATTCATATTGTGATTTGATGTGATATTTTATCAACAACTATGGTCGAGGCATAGGCCGTTGCTCAAGATAAGCAACAATCCCACTTTTTACTATTATTTCTAATTCAAGAATCCTAAGGCAGCCTTTTCGTGCATGAAAAGGCCGTCTGATGAGATCAGACCGCAGTATGCGTTTTACTGTTATTCTCAGAAATCTCAATAGAAATGCCGCCCTTAGTGATTGAAATTCATCTTTCTGTGAAACGTTTCCATTCCACATGTTATTGAAGTGTTTGCCAAATATTAATCTATTTGTGGATCGTTTAGATTGCGCTTTAGGCGATTTAAAAAATACAAAATCGTTGAATTCTTGATGTAAATACCAAGCTCACATATTTGTAAATTGTACCTTTTTAGTTAATTGGCGCTAATTTCACTTAATGACTAATTTTCACGTCGTTGTTTTCCTGATAAAATGTAGAGATTCTTCTAGTATGGATATCAAGCTGCTATGTGCATATTTTTTATTAAAAAACTTTACTATATATTTTGGTCCTAACAATCTTACTTGAAAAGTGCTTTCAATTGGAAATGCCTAGTGGTGATCAGAACAGTTTCTTCTGACGATGAAATTGTCTTAATATTTTCTGATTTTTCCATTGAATATCCTTCGGATAGCCTTATCGCTAATTTAATGTTTTAAATTAACGTTTGAAGACTTCATGTAAGCAATAATTGCACAATTTATCACACTTAACCAGAGATGATGGTCGTCACTCTGTCGGCCTTCAGGACGAGCAAAGGCGAATAGAACTCCACCATGCTGAAGTTGACATAGTTTCTGTTCCAATATGAATGTGTTAACGTCACCAGTCACTATCGCTTTAGCAATACTTAGTGTTCACGCACGATGGCATGCGTGTTTACAACTTCTACGGCCGGAACAGACGTGTGCACCAGACTCGAAATTGTCTTCGATATGATCTTCTAAGCTAGACCCGTACTCATTTACTCTCTTTCGAGCTTACTAAGCTATTGAACTTCCTTCAACATTGTTTAATAGTCCTCTACTCTAATAACTCCAAAATAAATCTCATCCGCATTACTTTGCATTTGTTTAGCCAACCTACAAGACTCAGCAGTTGAGGCGATCCAGTTTATTCGGCCTGATGATCACTGCAGCATGGAAGCACTGTTTTGTAGAATATGTACAGACACTATCTATAAATTAAAGGCATTGCAAAAGTGACCAATTCCATGTCTATGAAGATGAACTAAACATCTTCATAAATATGGATGTAGATAATTTATAACGAATTCTCGTTTAGACGCTGTGTTTGTTTTTTGTGTAGAAATTTGTGTTTTTGAAATAAGGAGCGCGGATATCGAAAACGTCGACATCAATCACTAATTATAAAAAAATAATGTTGGATGAGTGTGTGATAACTCTTTCATCGGAAAAAACGGGTCTCTTAACGAGAATAACAACCATTTAAATGCATGCCTCTTTAACAATAACCCGAGAATTTGGCCTAGTTCAGCATTAGCTGTCAGTTTTCCTAGTATTGATGGCATTATTCGATTTAGCGTGCAATATTTTTCACATTTTTGGTTGCAAAACGCTAAGACAATTATATATTTGGCAGGCTTTTTCATGAAACAAGTTAGCTCATGTAGGACCGATGGAATATATCATAGATAATAAAATCTAAAGATTACACCTTTTTTCAGATGCCTTTCATGTATACTCATAAATTGAAGGACACGCAATGCAATATCTTTTTTATTTAAGCCGGTTTTTATCCTTGTTGCGGAGATCTTCCATAAATACACACACACACACATATATATATATATATATATATATATATATATATATATATATATACATACATACAATAATGTACTAGCTATTGCGCACCTAGAAATTCATTAGTTTTCTCATGCTAACATGAGCATATTTTTCGAGTCCTATTTAAACTAATTTGCTATGAGGTACGGGAAGCCTTATACACAATTGTCTTTGTGACAGTATTTGTCACGATATACATCACATGACTAACACTCTATCAATGGACACCGGACCTTACCGTTGATGTGATGGTTTGTGAGCCTTTTTATACCAGTTTCGGCATTAATTCTGACGCTTCTGTGTTGTTAGAATTTCTCGTACTACAAAATTAATGTAATAAAATTAAATTACAACATAACCTAAACATAAATTGATAGCGCGGATGGTGGTAACAATTCTTTAAATCAAGTTTGCAAGCTTTAATTAAACACCAATCAAATTTTATTTAACCAGTCGTCGAACAACAAAGCAAGACCACCGCCAGTCGCACACACTGACTCGTTTCGACCTTCTATTATCATCAATAGAGTACGACGTCAAACCGACTACAGAGGATCGATCCGCATTGAATATAAATGGAATGCAAAATTAGATATGCAGCTCTCGCCTCTAATAGTCTCGCATACATTGCAATTTACAGAAAATGTCCGCTGCACAATTTCTATGCAGTCACGAACATAAACTGTTTGCAGCTTTCGCCATATATATATAGGTATATATATATATATATATATATATATATATAGACAATACGATTAAACATGGCGCGGGTGGTAGTAAAAATTCTTTAAATCAAGTTAGCGAGTTTGAAGTAAACACCAATCCCATATAACTTAATCTGTTCGCATTAACAAATAAATAAATTTTCGGAAAAAGATTTTTCAAACAAATGTGGGATTGGTGTTTATCTTGAGCAATGGTCTATGCATCGACCCGTCATCATCATCAACATCATGTCTAGCCACACAAAAGTCAAGTGACTAATGTTTCATTGCCATATAACCATAAAGAGTGAAAAAAGTATATAAGTGAATTTAGACAAATTATTATTGAGATTTACGAGAGAGAGAGGGGGGTAGAGAGAGAAGGAATACCTTGCTACTATGAGTAAATTTATCAGGATAACTCACAGAAATGAGGCAAACTAAACCTCTCCACAACACCATTATGGCCAAGTTAGCATTCGGGCAAGGCGACATCAGCAACACAGCTTCCTTGCGGATTTCACTGTATCACGTCATAAACAAACCGAACCTCGCAGCTAACTTTGCCCTACTAAGAAAAGAAAGTTACGAAGATGATTCTACTATACATCTGCAACAAGATCGCCACTGAGCTCGATTCGATGCCATATCGCTAAGGGTTTCTAACCAAGAACTGTGATGTGCACGAGGACCCCATCCCGGCAGACGAGTGGATCCTATACTACCCAATTTGGATGTAAGTGACTTTAATTGTTTCTGCCATGTCAAAATCTGCCCACCTTGTTTCTTACGCCAATTTGGTGCTGGATGAGAGAACAGAGCTCTATTGGGCAATCGAAATGAGGGCATACGCAAAACGTGACCGAGCCAACGAAGTTGATGGAGCCTTATTCGTTTTTCTAACGACGAGCACTTATTATCAGATCGAAAAATACGTCTACGGATGTCAACGTTAGTTATTCGTTGTTGGTAACCAATATGTGCTATACTTCTCAAACAACGATGATCGAATGCCTGTACGCGTCTCAGATCATCAACTCTAAGAGGCCAAGTTTCACTAGCGTATAGTAAGACTGCGCGTACAGATGCATTGTAAACACGACCTTTAAGGCAAAGTGAAATATTGGCGTTTCTCCATAAATGACGAAGGTTCGAGAAAGCTACTCTAGCTTTCGCGATCCGTATTCTCACCTCGTCGGACATATTGCCTACGTTATTGATAGAGCTCCCAAGATATGTAAACCTGTCGACTATGTCAAGATCTTCATTCTGCAGTCGCAACGTTGGAGTGAGTGGTGGGTGATCCTGTAACAGTATCTTACATTTAGAGGGTGCGAATTTCATACCGAAAGACGGAACAACGTCTGTTAATCTATTTAAGGTGGTCTGGGCAGCATGCTGATTGTCGAATAATAGTACGATATCGTCCGCATAGTCAAGATCGACTAGTTTATCTCCCGGGAGAACTTCAACTCCAGCGTCCTGAATGTGTGAGAGAGTGTTGTTCATAATAGCATCGATTACAAAATTAAACAAAAATGGGGAAAGTGGACAACCTTGACGAACACCACTGCTGGTTGTAAAGTTATGCGTTAATTCGTTGTAGACCTTAACGCGACCAGAAGTATTTGTGTAGAGAGCTCGTATAATATTAACAAATTTTGTGGGCACACCGCTTTTCGACAAGATATGGAATAAAACATTGCGATCCACCGAATCAAATGCACCCTTGAAGTCTAGAAAGACGACTATTGTGGGACGGTGATATAAATGTCTCTGTTCGAGAACTTGCCTTAACGTAAAAATATTATCTATACAACCTCGTCCTGCGCGGAATCCGGCCTGTTCTTCTCTTGTATGTGATTCACGTGAAGCGCTAAGACGACGTAGGATAATCGAAGCAAACAACCTTGATACGACTGGAGTCAAACTTATACCACGATGGTTATCGCACGAATTACGATTGCCTTTTTTGAAGATGGGAATGATGGTCGACTCATTCCAGTCAAGTGGTACGGTTTCCTCATTCCATATAGTATGAAAAAGTTTGGTCAACGCTCCTGAAATTATATCGCCACCATCCTTAAACAATCCCGGAAGTAAATCATCGGGGCCTGCGGCTTTGCGGCGCTTAAGAGATAGGATTGCATCGCGTACTTCTAACTCGGATGGTTCTTCGGGACTAACATTCCACACTGTTGATGCAGACATGCTTTCGGGAATCGGAACTGACGCGGGTGGCCAAGAAAATTGATCTCTAAAGTGTTCAGCCCACCTGTCAAGACGACTTATTTTATCGGTTATTAATTCGTTGTTACTATCATTTATAGTTTCGCTAACTTTTAACTTTCTCGGACCTGTTGCGCGGATAAGTTGGAACAAACAGCGACTATTACCTGACGCGAAAGCTACTTCCATTTCTTCAGCCTTTCTGTTCCAAAAGTTTTCGAGATCGCCTTTTAGACTGCGCTTAAGTTGGCGTCTTATATTGCGACGGGTATTATTATGAGTCGAGCCAGGTGGAATTTGGCGCCTTATTTTGAGTATCTCCATAGATTTTACAGAGAGCCAGTGATTATTTCTACGGGGGCCTGCTATGCCACATACAGTAGTACCTGCATTGTGCATAGTGGAACTTATCTTGGACCAAAGTATATTCGGATTTTCGCTATTCAGACCAGTTAGATTAGCCTTTAGAATATTTTCATAGTTTTGTCGGAAGGACGGTTGTTCGAGTTTGCCTACATCAATTTGGGGTTTATTCTTAATTATTTTCCCGGAAAATTTTAGAGCAAATCTACAACGGATAAGTGCATGGTCCGAGTCGACATAAGTGTTCCAAAAAGAGCGACAATCCTGGATGCAACCACGCCATCTATAACTAATTGCTACATGATCTATTTGAGTCCACCGTTGTCCGGGTGCTGGAGGACGCCATGTAGCACAACGTCTAACACTACGTCTGAAATTTGTACTACTTAAATATAGTCTATGTTCAGCGCAGCTATCCAAAAGCCGTTCACCATTATCATTGCGAGTCGAGCTTAGAGTGTATCTTCCACCTAAATGAAATTCTGTGTTACTTAAGCGACCAACTTGAGCATTCATGTCACCCATAACCAGGACTATATCCGAACTTCGTGCTTTACTTAGTAAGGAGCTTAATTCGGAGTAAAAAGCGTCCTTGCTTTCTTCTGTGCTGCAATCGGTAGGAGCATATGCAGATACAACGAAGAGGCAACGATGATAACGGTTTTTTGCTTTGATTTTAGTAGATGTATTTAAACGTGCCGCACACAATCGACTATTTAAAGGGATCCATTCAATTAAGCAAGCTTCAGCTCGCGCGCTAAGGGCAATACCAACGCCCCATTTACCGGCTTGAGAGGACTCTGTGGAACCAGATGTTCGAAGCCAATAACGCGTAGATAGGGATGGTGCAACTAGTTCTGTAATACACGTAGGATCCTGTATTCTGGTTTCAGATACGCAACATATGTCGATTTCTAATTTATCCAACGTACGAGCAAGAGATTCTTGCTGTCCAAGTTGTTTTAATGTTCGCACATTAAATGCGCCTACGTTAAAACCTAACTTAGGTTTAATGAATGATCGTCTACTAGAACCATTTTCGATATTTGGCAACCTGGTATTGGGCTCAGTGTTATGATCTAAACCAACCATATTTATAGTATCTAAAAGAGTGTTATTGTTAGATTGAGAAGAGGAAGGGGAAGGAAAGGAGGCAGAATCGGAGATAGAGTTGCCTGCAGTAGCCTGTTTTCGCTTATCCACCCTGCACGGCTCAGCAGATAAGGCGACCCTTTTTATACTGCGCGACGGCCGATGCAGTATGTAATTATTGTAAGTTGTACTTGTCATGGTTATATGTGGACTGTAAAAGAACACTAGGTCGCCCATTCCTAGTGATGGTTTGTATTCTGAGTTTTCCTTCTCCTAGATAGTCTGCCAACCAAGGCTGATGAGCACTATCTGCCCAGATGCCAGTGGCCAGAGTTTCCTTCAGCAGCCGAAACTTGCCCTTCACGTCTGGAACGCTTGCTCTCATTCCATCACTACACATTTAACAACCTTGACGAACACCACTGCTGGTTGTAAAGTTATGCGTTAATTCGTTGTAAACCTTAACGCGACCAGAAGTATTTGTGTAGAGAGCTCGTATAATATTAACAAATTTAGTGGGCACACCGCTTTTCGACAAGATATGGAATAAAACATTGCGATCCACCGAATCAAATGCACCCTTGAAGTCTAGAAAGACGACTATTGTGGGACGGTGATATAAATGTCTCTGTTCGAGAACTTGCCTTAACGTAAAAATATTATCTATACAACCTCGTCCTGCGCGGAATCCGGCCTGTTCTTCTCTTGTATGTGATTCACGTGAAGCGCTAAGACGACGTAGGATAATCGAAGCAAATAACCTTGATACGACCGGAGTCAAACTTATACCACGATGGTTATCGCACGAATTACGATTGCCTTTTTTGAAGATGGGAATGATGGTCGACTCATTCCAGTCAAGTGGTACGGTTTCCTCATTCCATATAGTATGAAAAAGTTTGGTCAACGCTCCTGAAATTATATCGCCACCATCCTTAAACAATCCCGGAAGCAAATCATCGGGGCCGGCGGCTTTGCAGCGCTTAAGAGATAGGATTGCATCGCGTACTTCTAACTCGGATGGTTCTTCGGGACTAACATTCCACACTGTTGATGCAGACATGCTTTCGGGAAGCGGAACTGACGCGGGTGGCCAAGAAAATTGATCTCTAAAGTGTTCAGCCCACCTGTCAAGACGACTTATTTTATCGGTTATTAATTCGTTGTTACTATCATTTATAGTTTCGCTAACTTTTAACTTTCTCGGACCTGTTGCGCGTATAAGTTGGAACAAACAGCGACTGTTACCTGACGCGAAAGCTACTTCCATTTCTTCAGCCTTTCTGCTCCAAAAGTTTTCGAGATCGCCTTTTAGACTGCGCTTAAGTTGGCGTCTTATATTGCGACGGGTATTATTATGAGTCGAGCCAGGTGGAATTTGGCGCCTTATTTCGAGTATCTCCATAGATTTTACAGAGAGCCAGTGATTATTTCTACGGGGGCCTGCTATGCCACATACAGTAGTACCTGCATTGTGCATAGTGGAACTTATCTTGGACCAAAGTATATTCGGATTTTCGCTATTCAGACCAGTTAGATTAGCCTTAAGAATATTTTCATAGTTTTGTCGGATGGACGGTTGTTCGAGTTTGCCTACATCAATTTGGGGTTTATTCTTAATTATTTTCCCGGAAAATTTTAGAGCAAATCTACAACGGATAAGTGCATGGTCCGAGTCGACATAAGTGTTCCAAAAAGAGCGACAATCCTGGATGCAACCACGCCATCTATAACTAATTGCTACATGATCTATTTGAGTCCACCGTTGTCCGGGTGCTGGAGGACGCCATGTAGCACAACGTCTAACACTACGTCTGAAATTTGTACTACTTAAATATAGTCTATGTTCAGCGCAGCTATCCAAAAGCCGTTCACCATTATCATTGCGAGTCGAGCTTAGAGTGTATCTTCCACCTAAATGAAATTCTGTGTTGCTTAAGCGACCAACTTGAGCATTCATGTCACCCATAACCAGGACTATATCCGAACTTCGTGCTTTACTTAGTAAGGAGCTTAATTCGGAGTAAAAAGCGTCCTTGCTTTCTTCTGTGCTGCAATCGGTAGGAGCATATGCAGATACAACGAAGAGGCAACGATGATAACGGTTTTTTGCTTTGATTTTAGTAGATGTATTTAAACGTGCCGCACACAATCGACTATTTAAAGGGATCCATTCAATTAAGCAAGCTTCAGCTCGCGCGCTAAGGGCAATACCAACGCCCCATTTACCGGCTTGAGAGAACTCTGTGGAACCAGATGTTCGAAGCCAATAACGCGTAGATAGGGATGGTGCAACTAGTTCTGTAATACACGTAGGATCCTGTATTCTGGTTTCAGATACGCAACATATGTCGATTTCTAATTTATCCAACGTACGAGCAAGAGATTCTTGCTGTCCAAGTTGTTTTAATGTTCGCACATTAAATGCGCCTACGTTAAAACCTAACCTAGGTTTAATGAATGATCGTCTACTAGAACCATTTTCGATATTTGGCAACCTGGTATTGGGCTCAGTGTTATGATCTAAACCAACCATATTTATAGTATCTAAAAGAGTGTTATTGTTAGATTGAGAAGAGGAAGGGGAAGGAAAGGAGGCAGAATCGGAGATAGAGTTGCCTGCAGTAGCCTGTTTTCGCTTATCCACCCTGCGCGGCTCAGCAGATAAGGCGACCCTTTTTATACTGCGCGACGGCCGATGCAGTATGTAATTATTGTAAGTTGTACTTGTCATGGTTATATGTGGACTGTAAAAGAACACTAGGTCGCCCATTCCTAGTGATGGTTTGTATTCGGAGTTTTCCTTCTCCTAGATAGTCTGCCAACCAAGGCTGATGAGCACTATCTGCCCAGATGCCAGTGGCCAGAGTTTCCTTCAGCAGCCGAAACTTGCCCTTCACGTCTGGAACGCTTGCTCTCATTCCGTCACTACACATTTAACAACCTTGACTAACACCACTGCTGGTTGTAAAGTTATGCGTT